>PVHY01012526.1:0-14627 GCA_004024945.1 Uropsilus gracilis | reverse complement strand
TTTTGTGCTTCAAAGTTCACTGTCAAGAAAGTGAAATGATATATATATGTGTGTATCTGTGCAATCAATTAAAAAATAAAAAAGGAAAACTACCCAAAAAAAGTGAAATGACAGCCCTTTCAATGGGAGAAAATATTTGCAAATCATTTATCTGACCAGGATTTTCATCTAGAGTATGTTTAAAAAAACTAAAACTCAATAATAAAAGACCAATAAACTAATTTTAAAAATGGGCAAAGGACTTGAATGGGCTTTCTCCAGTGAAGAGGTACAAATAAGCAAGAAGCATAGGAAAAGATGCTCAAATTCTTTAGTCTTCAGGGCAATGCAAATCAAACCTCTTCACACCCACTAGAACAGTTATAATCAAAAGTCAAACAAGTCTTGATGAGGATATAAAGAAATCAGAGCCCCCCGACACCACTGCTGGGAATGTAAACTAATGCACCACTTTGGAAAACAATAGTTACTAAACCAAAGTACCAGCAATTATACTCCCAATAGATACAGAAATGAAAACATATGTCCACAAAAATTTTGTACATAAATGTGCAAGCAACATTATAAATAACAGCCTCAAATTGTCCACCAATGTCCAAATGTCTACCAGTTGGTGACTGGATAAGCAAAATGTGGTAACAGGGAATATGATTTAAGATGGAATATCATTCAGCAATAAAAAGTAATGAAGTACTGATACATGTTACAATATGGGTACATCTCAAAAATGTCAAGTGAAACCAGTCAGACAAAAAAATGGTCACCTAATGTATGATTCCAGTTACAGGAAAAACCCGGAAAAGGCATATTTGTAGAGACAGAAAGCAGATCAGTTTTCACCCAAGACTGAGTTTGGGAGTGAAGATGACCATGAACGGACGCAGGAAAGCATGTTAGGGTAATGGCAATATTCTAAAATAATTGTGGTGAGGTTGCATAACTCATAAAGTTACTAAAAATAATTTAATTGTATGCTTATCATTGCTAAATCTTAGGTTATATATACCTTAATAAAGCAGAAAAAAAAACAATAATTTGCAAAGGGTAGTAGGTGGGAGGTACAGATAAAACAAGTTTGGCAAAATAGAGATAATTATTGAAGCTGGATGGTACATAATGGGCATCTGTAGTGGGTTGAATTGTGATACCTGCCCCCACAACTACTTCCTGCCTCACCTGCCACCAGCTCAGGAGGTATGCTGAAGTTCTAACTTCTAGTATTTATATGCATGATCTTACTCAGAAATAGGATCTACCAGGCATGGTGGCACGTGCCTTTAATCACAGCCTATGGAGCGAGGCAGGGACTGGGAATTACTTGAGTTCATGGGTTCGAGACCCACCCAGGGCAACATAGTGAGACCTCGTCCCAAAAATAGCTGGGCGTGGTGGTGCATGCCTGTAATCCCAGCTACCTGGGAGGCTGGGACTGGGGATCGCTTGAATCTGTGGTACCCCAGGCAACGTGAGCCTGCGGTTCCCCCAGCAAAATAGTGAGAACTTGTCTCAAAAAAAAAAAAAAAGGATCTTTTGCAGATGTAATTAAGTTAAAATGAAATCATACTGGATCAGAGGGGTTTCAACAACCAAGACTGATGCCCTTACAAGGAGGGGACATTTGAAGACATAGGGAGAATCCTCTGTATGAAGACAGAGTTAATTTGTCACAAGCCATATCAGGATTGCTGGAACCCCTAGAAGCTAGGGAGAATTAAACAAAAATTCTTCCTTAGAGTCTTCAGAGGGACTGTGGCCCTGCTGACATCTTGACTGTGGACTTCTAGCCTCTAGAACTGTGAGAGAATAAATATCTATGGTTTAAAACTATCCAAAAATTTTGTGGTAATTTGTTACAGCAGCTGCAAGAAATGAATACAGGGTTCACCATGTTCTTCTACATTTGAAATTTATCACAACAAAATGTTTAAAAAAATAACAATATTGCAGGTCAACTCAGTGACCTCCATGTTGAGGACACTGGGGCATGGTGGAGACTGTGGCGTATGTCCACAGATGAACATGCTCTGTCTAAAGGGGATTTCTCTGTTTCAGTGATTGTGGCGCTAGTATGCTAGTGATGCCAGGGCTTCCATTTTGTCAAAAGAAACTGGAAACCCATACTTTTCTGTGTGGTCACCTAAATTTGAAATTTTTATAACTAACTCAAAGTTTTTAAACTGGTGTGGTTTTTTTATAGTAAAAACATGTGTGTGTGTGCATGCATGTATGTGTTTTCAATAGTTTAAATTTCCTCATTAAAAATAAGACAGTAAAATAGCAACCTCCTGCATCCGCCCCCCCCAACACACCCTGGCCATGGAGTCAGGCAAGAATTGTTTAGATTTCTGAAGACAAAATCTGATCCTCAATTAACACTGGGAATACAGGTTTTGTAAGTGTTTAATATGTGTCAAGCACTGCGAAGACACTTTATAGGCTGTGTCTCACTTGATCATTATGAGGCAAGTATTGTTCACAGGAATTTTTTTTACACATGAGGAAACTGAGGCAAAGAGTTTGCATTTGTTCTTTGTATTCCACTGTAAACCAATAGGCTGTTTTAAAAGGTCTGAATCATCTGGTCAAAAGAAAGGGCCCTGGAATCAGATATACCTGGAGTCTAGTCTCAGCTTTCAAGTTATATACTGTATGAATGTACACAAGATACTTAACTCTCTGACACGTGGTCTTCTGGCGTGTAAAATAAGGGTGCTATCAATGCCTAATTTGGGGGGTTCCTGAAGGACTAAATGAAGCATACATCAATAGTTCCTCTAAATACAGGAACTACTAAATGCAACTTATGATTGTTTTAAAATACTATTGCTAGGTGCAAAGTTTGGTTTCTTCACCTGTAACTCACTCTAGCACATTCAAAATTACTGATTACAAAAATCTAAATGACACCAAATTTTCTAGAAAATCTCCCTGTGGAGAAATCTTTTGGTTTTCCTTCAAAGAAAATAGTTCAATCTGTTTGCCAGTTGTACAAAAGACACACATGCTCTGTAAAATGTCACATTGTCGAGCCTTGTTGGGGATTGTTCAGTGGCAGGGGTAGAATTCCCTTCTTTCCACAGTGTGTTGTACAGAGATTCCAAGTCCTTTGACTGCATCTTCCCATCTGCCCACTTCCTGGTAGCTGATGGCAACTGAATTTCCCCCCCTGTCAGCTCAGTATTATAGGTCTGACTTTGGAGGAACTAAACAAATGCTGGGACAGCTGATTGGCTCAAGCTAGAACTTGTCCACTCCTGTCATCAGTTATGGTTAAGAAAACTCATCCTAGTAGAGAAGCAGGTTCTGAATGCCAACTCTAGGAATCAGAGGCAAGGGTCACTTGTGGGTCACAAGGCAATTCTGCTCACGCAGTCAGACAAGAGATGTATCTTGGGATTTACCTGCATTTCAGGCTGATGTGGCCTTCAGATATGACAATCATGACATCTATTTTTCTTTTTTGGTTATACACCATTTATTAACAGTTACCTCTGGGGATTAGAACTTCAGGACAGAAGATGAGATTTTTACTTTCTATAACTTTGTGTTTTTTAAGAGTTGTTTCTTTTTAATATTTGATTTTCTAGAAACTTCTAGATTTATAGAAAAACTGAGACGATAATATGGAATTCCTAAACACCAGACGTTGAATTTCTCTATTAATAACATTAAGTTAGTATGATTGCTTACAATTCATCATTCAATTTTGATGCATTATTATTAACTAATGTCTAACTCAGATTTTCTTAGTTTTTACCTAATGCCTTTTCTGTACTTTAAGATCCCATCCAAGTTATCACATTACTTTTAGTTGGCATCTCTCACTTATACCAACTTAACTGCAACAGTTTGACAGTTTCTCATACTTGCTGATGATATCCTTGAAAGTCTTAAAGTATTTTATGGTTTTCTCTATTATGATTATCTGATACTTTTCTCACAAAACTAGGTTACTGGGAGGGAGACCCCAGAGATCTCCATTTTCATTACAGTATATCAAGTGTATATGATATAAACATGGTTTATGGCTGTTGATGTTGGCCTTAACCACCTGGCTGATGTAGTACTCATCAAGTTACTCCACTGTCAAGTTACTCTTTGTTCTCCCTGTCTACATTTAACACTTTGAGAGGAAGTCACAATGCCCACAACCTAAGTCTAATGAGTGGGGAGTTATGCTTGTCCTCCTTCAGAGCTGAGGGCCTACATAAATTATGTGAAATTCTTGGCATATTAGTTTCCTACAGCTGCCATAACATATTATCATACACTGGGTGGCTTAAGACAACAGAAATTTATCTTCTTAGAGTTCTGGAGGCTAAAGCCTGAGGTCAAGGTCTCAGCAGGGTCATATCCTCTCTGAAGGTCTAGGGGAGAATTCTGTCTTGTCTCTCCCAGGTTCTGGTAGCCCTGGATTTACTTGGTTGTGATCCTATACCTCCAGCCTCTACCTCTGCAGTCTTCATGGCCTTCTCCCTATATCTCTATGTCCTTTGTTATTACTTTTTATTTGTAGGGCACTAATTTTGGATTAAAAGTTCACTAAAGAATAAGTCCAAAGCTGGCACGGTGGCTCGTGCTTGTAAGCTTCAGCCTATGAAGCGGCCGGGGCTAGGGATGGCAGTTTGAGTCCCGCCTGGGGCTCGTAGAGAGACCTAGATCCAAAAAAAATACAGCTGAGCATGGTGGCACGCGCCTGTAATCCCAGCTATCTGGGAAGCTGAAGCTGGGGATTGCTTGAGTTTGTGGTACTCTGCGGTTCCACAGGCAAAAATAGCGAGACCTAGTCTCAAAAAAAAAAAAAAAAAAAAAAAAAAAAAGAATAAGTCCAGTATAATATCTTGAGGTCCCTTAACCAATTACATTTGGAAAGACCCTATTTCCAAGTAAAGTCACTATCTGAGGTTCCAGTGAACATAGACTGAGGGCAGGGGTTGGGGCAGCTGTGTTCACAACTCAATCGATTCTATTCTGCAGGGAAGATTTGTTTTTTCTTCCCCCTTTATTAGTGATGCACAATCATGTGTAGCATTGTGGATTCATTGATTTTTTTTTTTTTAACTTTAGGTCATAATCCATTACTACTTTACAATTTTTTTGTTTTGAACAGATTTCAGTTTTCACCATTAGGTGCTGCTTCAGTTGGCTCCTGAGATGTAACCTTATTCATTTTTATTTTAAGCACTTTCGTAATCTCTGGCACAGACACCCCAGGTTCATCTTGTTTATTTTTCTCCTCCAGCCTTAGAATCAGTCATTTCTCCAAGGAGTTCTGGTTGTTGTTGTTGTTGTTGTTTTTTGAGACGAGGTCTTTCTATTTTTGTCTGTGGAACCGCAGGCTCACATTGCCCGGGGTACCACAGACTCAAGTGATCCCCAGCCTCAGTTTCCCAGGTAGCTAGGATTACAGGCACGCACCACCATGCCCAGCTATTTTTTTGGGACTAGGTCTCCTTATGTGCCCCCGGTGGGACTCAAACTGCGATCCCTGGCTCCAGCCGTGGCTTCCTAGGTTGCTGTTTACAAGCATGCGCCACTATGCCCAGCTTTTTTTTTTTTTTTTTTTTGAGACTAGGTCTTGCTATATTGCCCGGGGTAGTCTCGAGTCTGCCGACTCAAGCGATCCCTGGCCTCAGCTTCCTAGCGCTGGGATTACAGGTACACACCACTGTGCCTGGCCTTCAAGGAACTCTGCTTTTACTGGACAATTGTATTAGAAATCAAGATCTTGGTATTGTGCATTCTCATGGCTACTTTTAGGATTTCTTTTAGAACCTCCCAAATGATATGTAATATACATAGTTATACATTTTTCTCTAGATAGCTGTTAAAGGGCAAAATGAAGGGAAGTCCATTCGAGAATATTCTTGAACATTAGTCATAATAGTCTTATAATATTCCAGAAAATATTCTTGAATATATTTTGACTATATTATAGTTTTAACTTTATAGAAATAGTTTTGAATATATTTTGACTAAAATAGTTCCCGAGTAAATGTTCTAAGTTACCCATGCCCTCGTGGGTAAATGCCCAGTCAAATAGGGTTGTCCCAAAGCAGAATCCTGGAGCCTAACAGCCTGCCACACATCTCAGCATCTTCTGGTGGGCACCCACAGGAAAGGGGCAAGTAATTCTAGAAGGAAAAGAGCAAAATCAAAATACGGGTCAAGATCAAAGCTGCCATGGTCAGCCTCCCCGTGGGTCTCTCACCCATATTTCTGTCTCTTTCAGGTGTCTCTTCCCTGTCCCCGAAGTCCCTGTACAAGTCCAATGCCAGGAGGCAAGTGTGGTTTTAAGCGTCCCTCTGCTCCATGTGCCTCCTCCAGGTCTTCTCCCTCCTGATCTTCCTCTAATCTCCTTTGTCTCCTCTCTCCATCTTCAGGTTTTCTCTATATCTTTCTCTGCTTTTTCATCCTGATCTTCCTTTTTGCTTCTTTTTTTTTTTTTTTTTTTTTTTTTTTTTTTTTTTTTTTTTTTTTTTTTTTTTTTTTTTTTTTTTTTTTTTTTGAGACTAGGTCTCGCTATTTTTGCCCGTGGAACCGCAGGCTCTTGTTGCTCGGGGTACCACAGACTCAAGCAATCCCCAGTCTCAGCTTCCCAGGTAGCTGGGATTACAGGCGCGTGCCACCACGCCCAGCTATTTTTTGGAATTAGGTCTTACTACAGGCCCTAGGCAGGACTCAAACCGCGATCCCTAACCCCGGCCGCTTCATAGGCTGAAGCTTACAGGCATGAGCCACCGTGCCCGGCGTTTGCTTCTTTTCTTCTCCTCCACTTTGTAGCTTCTCTTCCCTGTCCTCCTTGGGTAGGGCAGGGAACTCAGAACCTCTCCTGTCAGTGGCTATCACACTGTTTCATAACAACTTCTATCTATATTAAGCTGACTTCAAGTTCATATTGATGTATGTAACTCTAGCCTATCACCAGATGGATAGTCTCACCTGCCCTCCTTGCTTACCTGGAAACTCCACTCCAAAAGCAAGAATCCCGGTTTCTACTCTCTGGCATCCACTGACAGTATGTAAGTGTTCCATTCCAGTGTACAACCACAATAGTAGAGATTTTAACTTGTGCCTACAATAGGACACAACGTTTTCAACTAGAAAACAGTGCTTTTGTGCCATTCCTTTCACCTTTAGTCTTACAACCTCAACTACTCCAGTTTTGCTTAGTTTCAGTGAAGTTTTTTCATATACTTATATTTCATACATACTTAAATTTTGTTGTCAGTCTGGATACCTTCTGAGGATCCCCAACTTCCTAAATGACTTTTAAACATTTATATACATTATGGTTCACTCTTTATGCTGTATAGTTTCGTGAAGATCAACAGATGTAAGAATGAAATATATCTACCATTACAATAATGCAGAGTTTTATTGCCTTAAAATTCTTTGAACTTCATTATTCATCCTTCTTCCTCATCCCTTGGTCTGATGTGTGTGTGTGTGTGTGTGTGTGTGTGTGTTCTTCACACCATCACCATACAATTAACTCCACACTAACACCATCTACCTGGAGCATCAGATGTCACAGGCTAAAGATTCAGGTCTAAGAGACTGCCCCACACCCCACTCACACACACTCAGTTGTCAATTCTAAGTATATGCTTAGAATTGCTTTTGACCATGAAGCAATAGATGGGAGGTTCCTAAGACCCCCCTCTCCTCAGAAACTGACTAATTTGCTAGAGTGGTCCACAGAATTTAGATAAACATTTTATTAACTAGACTAACTTTTTATTATGAAAGGATATAGTTCAGGAACAGACAGATTGGAAGGATGTTAAGGGAAAAGTCACTGTGCCCAACCTGTCTAGTAAGAGCACTTTCATGCCCTTGGGGTGTTCCCTCTCCCTGTAATCCAGAAGTCTCTGAACCCTGTGTCTTGTAATGTTTCATTGCACAGACATTATATCATTGGCTATTGGTGATTAAACTCAGTCTCCTGTGCTAGCTTCAGCAGCACATATACTAAACTCAGTCTCCAGCTCTTCTCCCTCCCCAGAGCCTGGGGTGGGGAGTAGGGGTTGGAACTGAAAGCTGCAACCTCTGGTCATGTGATTGGTTCCCTTGGCAACCACTACCCACCTTTAGGTTTCCAAGGTTTCCTCCCCCCCCCCAGTCACCTCATTAACATAATAAAAGACAAGACAACCTTTATTTTTCTCAATATTTAGGAAATCTCCAACATTCCCTGTTCTGCAGGGAACAGGGAGAATATATTTCTTTACAGACATCGCACCTGTCAATCCACTAATAATTTTACTGTCTCTGTACTTTGTGTTTCCAGTTGTTGATCATCCCGTAAAAAGCATTTTCACATTGACTTCTTTCAGCAATATGTATTTAAGGTTCTTCCTAGTCTTTTCACGGCTTAACAGCTCATTTCCTTATATTGTTAATAGTTCATCATATGGATATGAAACCTATAAAGGGCCTAGAACTTAGCAACTAGAGGGGCCAATAACTAAAGCCGGCACTATCTGGGTTCTTTCACCCATGTGCACAATTGCAAGACCACTTAGATTTAGAGAACAAAAATAATGGGGTTTATTTAACAAACAAGGAAAAACAGAGTCACTGAGGCCACAAGTGGCCAGTTATTTTACCCCAGTTATTGTCCAGTCTTAAATTTCTAAACAAAAGGCCACGCTTCCAAGATGGCATCTTCCTGTAACTCCAGACCCAAAACAAGTATCTTAGACCAAAGGTCACGTGGCCAAGATGGCATCTCAACAGCTTTTACCTCTCCTGTCTGGGAGGTCAGCAGATTGTTTCCAAACAAAAGGCCTGTGCTTAAGTTTCTAACTACTTTCTCCTCTTCCCCAGAGTGGCCAAATCCAAAGGTGGCTCACCTCCATGATGGCCACCATTTGGGGATGAACCCAAGAAAATGGCTCCTTCCTTCTTCCTCTGCAACTTCTTACATCCTTTCTTATAGAGTCTGCACTCAGGGCTTCTTTCTTGCCCTCAAGGCATATCTCATATGGTACTGTTTCTCCTTACCTATGCTCACTGCCAGAGGGCGCCACCTAAAACCGAATTTAGCTATGGATTTTGCCTTTCCACCCCTGGTTACAGATAACACTTTATTCTGCTGGGTGGTGTCACACGCCTGTAATCTCAGTTTCCTGGGAGGCTCTGAGGCTGGGGGTCACTTGAATCCATGGGTTCAAGACAACCCTGGGCAACATAGCGAGACCTACTCTCTTAAAAACAAAACAAAACAAAACAAACAAACAAACAAAAAAAACCCAGAAAAACAGATATACTTTATTTTGTTTGGCCATCCACTGAAAGACATTTTGGTTGCTCTCAGTTTTTGGTAATTATGAATAAAGTGGCTATAAATGTTTACACTCAGGTTTTTGAGATGTTGTTGACAACTATTGGGGACCTTTTTGACCTCTAACAGTCCATAATCTCAGCTATAGCATGGGAAACAGGCTTGCAACTTTATTTTATTTAATTAATTAATTATTTATTTTTTGAGACTAGGTCTTGCTATTTTTGCCCGAGGGGCCACAGGCTCTTGTTGCCTAGGGTACCACAGACTCAAGCAATCCCCAGCCTCAGCTTCCCAGGTAGCTGGGATGACAGGCACGCGCCACCATGCCCAGCTATTTTTTTGGAACTAGGTCTCGCTACGGGACCCAGGCGGGACTCGAACCGCGATCCCTATCCCCAGTCGCTTCATAGGCTGAAGCTTACAGGCATGAGCCACCGTGCCCGGCAGGTTTGCAACTTTATAGTGGTGTAGCGGTGCTTCTGAAGTTCCCAGCAAGACTATCTCTCTGTCTTGGAGAAACTGCCATTCCCAGCCCTTATTTATTTATTTGTTTGTTTGTTTGTTTGTTTGTTTATTCATTCATTCATTCATTCATTCATTCATTCATTCTTTTTTTTTTTTTTGAGACTAGGGATCTCTATTTTTGCCTGTGGAACTGCAGGCTCACGTTGCCCGGGGTACCACAGACTCAAGCAATCCCCAGGCTCAGCTTCCCAGGTAGCTGGGATTACAGGCGTGCACCACCATGCCCGGCTAATTTTTGGGACTAGGTCCCGCTGTTTCCCCAAGCAGGACTTGAACCTCCATCCCTGGCCCCGGCCGCTTCATAGACTGAAGCTTACAGGCATGAGCCACCGTGCCCCGTTTCCAGACCATATCTTTGACTCAAGTTTGAGAAATGTCCTTGCCACTCTGCCACTATAATTCCCTTGTGCTTCAAGTTGCATTGATATTCCTGTCTGCTTACCCCTTGAGACTGAGAGGTCCCTGAGGTCAGGGTTGGAGGTCTGCACCCCACTGGAGGATCAATCCAGGCTGTGGCAACTGAAGTATAACCCAATCGTTTGCTGGTTTCTTTGAAGAATCCTCAGGGGTCTGCAGATCCAGCTCTGAGCCCAGTGCAAAGAGAATTATAGAAGTAAGATTCTTTTCAAACATCATTTTACATGATCCTTTTAATAAGGCTATTGTTAATACATACTCACCTTTCCCCCCTTTAGGGTGAATTCGTTGAGGTATCAAATGGAAAAATGAAGTAAAATTTATGAACAAGGATGTTTATTCTTATAAAAAATTAGAAAAGGCTTAAATTGTCCAACTATATGCAGCCATTAAAAATAGTGTTATATGAATGCCTGTAGGCGGCAGTCTAGGAAGCCGCGCCGGAACCGGGGATCGCGGTTCGAGTCCCGCTCGGGGCAATGTTGTGAAACCTAGTTCCAAAAAAATACTTGGTTGTGGTGGCGCATGCCTGTAATCCCAGCTACCTGGGAAGCTGAGGCTGGGGATTGCTTGAGTCTGTGGTACCCCGGGCAACGTGAGCCTGCGGTTCCAAGGCAAAAATAACAAGACCTAGTTTCAAAAAACAAGAACAAAAAAAAAATAGTATTATAGCCCAGCATGCCTGTAAGTGGCAGCCTAGGAAGCCGCGGCCGGGGTCAGGGATCATGGTTCGAGTTTCGCTCAAGGTAACATAGCGAAACCTAGTCCCAAAAAAATAGCTGGGCGTGGTGGCACACGTCTGTAATCCCAGCTACCTGGGAAGCTGAGGCTGGGGATTGCTTGAGTCTGTGGTACCCCGGGCAATGAGAGCCTGCGGTTCCACGGGCAAAAATAGCGAGACCTAGTCTCAAAAAAAAAAAAAAAAAAAAAAAAAAAGAATAGTGCTATATGAAGATATATTATGTAATAGGGGAGAAATGTGGACAATGGCAGCTTTGATCTTTTTTGAGACTAGGTCTTGCTACATTGCCTGGGGTAGATTCAAACCAGCGGACTCAAGCAATTCCTAGCCTAGGCCTCCCGAGGCTGGGATTAAAGGTGTTCACCACTGTACCCGGCAGTAGCCTTGATCTTGACTTCTATCTAATCTGATTTTGCTCCTTGCCTTCCAGACTTGCCTGGCCCCTTCTGCCACTTTCCTATATGTCCCCACCAGAAGTTGCCTTAAAATTATGGCAAGCTTTTAGGTCTCTGTGGCCCCACTGTGGGCCATCAACCCATGAGGACTTGAGTCGCTTTGGATGTTTAATTGTAAACTCTTTTACTTACTTTATTTTTTATATTTTTGCATTTTACATATATATATAAATATATATATAAATATATAAACAGAAAGCTATTTTAGCTATACTCTTTCACCTCTCTCAATTGTACACTAATTGTATCAAACTTCTCTCCTATTGAAGGTGTTATCCACTAGAGTATGCTTTGTCTTTATGCATGAAGTAGATGGTAGAACCCATTTATTTATTTATTCATTTATTTATTTATTTATTTATTTTAGACTTGGTCTTGCTATTTTTGCCCATGGAACCACAGGCTCTCATTGCCCGGGGTACCACAGACTCAAGCAATCCCCAGCCTCAGCTTCCCAGGTAGCTGGGATTACAGGCATGCGCCACCACACCCAGCTGTTTTTTTGGAACTAGGTCTCACTATGTGCCCCCGGTGGGACTCGAACCGCAATCCCTAGCCCCGGCCGCTTCATAGGCTGAAGCTTCATAGGCACGAGCCACCGTGCCCAGCCAGATGGTAGAACCCATTTAGAGCAAGCAGTTTTAGGGGGTTCTGGGTTGTTCCTTATTTTTCCCACTAATAAAACAATGTAGAACTATATGTGGATGAGCACTGAAATTAACCGTCTGTATCCTAGTATTTATAACTGATGAGTTTTCATCTTCCTAAAACTTCTGGCCCAGATCAAAAAAAGTGAAGAAATATCTTGTGTGGTGTGAGGTGATAGCTTCTAAAGTCAGCCCATAATGTAAACTTTTATTGTTATCAAAAATTATCCTTAAAATAGTTCATTTCACATTGGTGATATTTTCTATGACACCAGTGAAAGATGTTTTTAGAGACTTGATCCTTATGGTAAGGAAAATAAAAGGAAAAATAAACAACTGGGTTTACCGCAAATTAAAAAGGTTTTACACAGTAAGAGAAAATATAAATAGATTAAAAAGTCATTCCACTGAATGGGAGAAAATATTCACACATTATATAACTGACAAGTGTTTACTATCTAAGATATTTAAAAAGACAAATAATTCATCCATTAAAAAAATAACAAGCTAGGTGTGGTGGCATGTACCTGTAATCCCAGCTACCTGGGAGGCTGAGACTAGGGATCACTTGAGTCCATGGGCTCAGGACTACCCTGGGCTGTAACATAGCAAGACCTAGTCTCTAAGGAAAAACAAAATTAACAACACAACTAATAATGGACAATTCACCGAATAGACACTTCACCAAAGAGGATATCGAGAAGGTTAATACAAACATGGAAAAATCTTCACTATTGCTTTCAATAAGAGAAATGTAGACTAAAACCACAACAAGCTCTCACATCCATGAGAGTGACATGTACTAAAAAGACCCACAGCAAGAAGTGCTGGAGAAGACATGGTGAAAGAGAAACCCTTTTACACTGTTGGTGGGAAGGTAAAATGAGGCATCCATTATGGAAAGCATTTGGATTTACCTTAAAAAAAAAAAAAAACTGAAAATGGATATACCTTATCACCCAGAATCACACTCTTAAACATCTATCCTAGGAATGTGAAATCAGGAACACAAAAAACTGTATGTGTTACAGTATTTATAGCATTAGTGTATATAATAGAAACTCATCTAAATGATGATCACCAGAGGACTGGATCAAGGAAATTGCTATATCCACACAATGGAATACTACTCAAGTCCCAGAAAATTATGGATATGCTATCATTTACAACAAAAATGGAAGTTCAAAGGAATCATGTGGAGTAAAGTCAAAGTGCCAAAAATAACTATTAGACATTTACATGCCAGGATTTGACAAATACTTAAGAAAACTTAGAGACATTGAAAAAATGAGGTGAGGTTTCTGTAGTTAAGAGGGGGGAGAGAGAAAGATTCAAGGAGATATAAAAGATGATGGGAAAAAAATCATGTTTCACAAAGCTCAATATATGTGGTCTTAATATATAATGTGCCTCAAGCCAGATGCCATGGTGTATGCCTATAATCCCAGCCTTGGGAAGCTAAGGCTAGGAATCACTTGAGTCCACAGGTTCGAGGCTACCCTGGATAATATAGAGAGATCTAGTCTCTTTAAAAAAAAAATTCATATATATATATATATATATATATATATAGTACCTCGTTCAGCCCTCACTCCTTCCCTTCCTCTCTTCCCCCTTCCTTCCTTTTCATTAGATTACTAGATTATTACAAAGGATATGAATCATAGCCAGATGAGACACTGGGCAAGGTGCCAAACAAAGGAACTTTCTTAAAGACGCTCCTTCTTTAAGGAGCTTTTCTTAAGTGGTGTGTGTAATTGTCCAGGTTTCCCAACCTGGAAATCCCCCCGCCCCCTCTTTTTGAGTTTTTATGGAGGTCTCTTTACATTGGTGAGACTGAGTAAATTATTAGCTGTAATATACCCTCTTTGTAAGAACAACTAGCTTCCTATATCAGGAAACCATTTCCATTTTTTCCCCCCAGTTGACCATCAGTTTGCATTTAGGGGTCAAATCAAACTATGTATGTATATGAAAGTGGGTAAAAAGAGACTTTCTGACTTGACTTAACTGTTTACAGCTATCTGCCTGCTTCTTTTTTTAAAGCAGGCTACAAGCAGTTCTTTTGCAATTACCTTTAACCTTAACTGGATACACTTATTTGCCTGCTACTCTCTACAAAGCAGGCTACACACTCTTTATTAGCATTTTTACTGATTACCTTTACCATTGATATGCAAAAGCCAGCCAACTGCTCTCAGCTCTAAAAACTGCAGAAAAGAAAAACTTTAAAACACAGTTTAAACTTTCTATTTGTGGGTTCTTACCACTATCCTCAGCCTTTTTTAACTAAAATATTAAACCAAGACTATCAGTGCAGTGCAGACTAATTTATTTTTAACAAAGTGATTTTTTTTTCTTTTTTTTATTTCTTTTTTTTATTTCTTTTTTATTTTTTTATAATCAAATAGTTTATATATATATACATTTCATATCTTTGTAATACCGGTATTCACCCCCCCACCCTCCCTGACCATTCCCCCTCTGTCCCGCCCCCCCACCCCGAGTTGTAACCATTTGGTGTCTGTCTTTATCTTTTTAACTTGTTT
>PVHY01012525.1:0-44197 GCA_004024945.1 Uropsilus gracilis | reverse complement strand
AGAATATGTACATGTACATCAATATGTACATGCAAAAACTTTCAATAGGCATTTAAGATAGTATTTGAATGATAAAGGAATATCAGAAACCTATTAGGTGGAAAGAATGGGAACCTTGCCAATACCTTAGTGATAACTTTTTAAAGTGAATAATGACAAGAGGAAGAGACAGCATTATGAACTATAATAGAGTTAGATTTTCTTGCAACCTTAAATGAATTACTTCTCTAAGGCTCAACTTCATCCTTAAAATGGGAATTATAATAAAGTCTACTCCTCTTTTAGTCCATGAGGTCAATAAATCTTATTTCCCTTCTTTGTCTGTGGAATAATAAAATCCTAAAACCTGAATATAAAAACAAAGCCAATAGTGGCCACAGGGAGAAAGTTCTTGCATACTGTATGTCAACGAATCCAAAGTATCATAAATATGATATATTGCTTCTATAAAAAACTTACCTGTCTCATATGAAATATGAGAAGAAACTTTGAGTAACCCCACAAAACTTTACAGAAACAGAATCTATCTTCCATTCCTCCAGAGAGTGGGGAGGATCTTTTACTATGCCAAATATTACACTTCTATAAATCTTATTTATATCCTATTTTTAATTTTTCCAAAATTAAATAAAATGTGACTCAATCCATTGAAGTTCTGATGTGTATGTGTATTTATTGTAGTTTACATATTCTTATGTTTTTGCCTATCTTCCTTTGTATTTGTTATGCCAGTTCCCAGGCAATCTCATATTTTAAGAAAGTTGAGGATGAGATTTTTGTTATATTCTAATAGTCACTATGTGTTCAAGAGCTCATCATTTGTTCAGGAGTCTTTTCTTTCTCCATTGTATGGTGTTTGACTTCTTAATCAAATATTAATTGTTCAAATATATGGTAGTTTATTTGGGTCTACTCTAATGGTCTGTGTGTTTGCTTTGTTGCTATTGTTCCAATACTATACTGCTTTGATACGTATGTCTTTATGGTATAATTTGAACTCAAAGAGCAAGATTATGCTATATTTCTTCTCTTTTCTAAGAATTGCAATTTCTCAGCCTCATCTCTTGTCATGTACTCTCCCATTATGTCCATTCTGAACTATTTCAGTTTCTCCAAATGTGACTTTTATTCTTGCCTCTCTGGCATCTATGTCCTCATGTCCTCTATTTAGAGAAACTTCTCTCTACCCACCCTTAACAAGTTATATAGCATATTATTTAAGAACGATACTGTTGCAAGTAACTTCTCCACTTACACATTTGAACTGTTAAATAACTTATCTGTTAAGTCACTTCTTTCTATTTCGTTAAGATCTGTTTCTGGAGATCTGTTCTTTTTTGGAATATATTTCTCTGTTCCTTCATTTTCCTTGACTCTGCACATTATTGTAAAAGCAAACTCACTCAGTCTTGACAGTGGTCTTTTTTATCAGGCAGAATTTCTATAAAAAAAGTCACCAGGTCAGAACCTTTCTTACCTGTTCTGGGTATAGTCACCAGCTACCACAAGTGCAAACAAAAGAGATGTTGAGGCAGCAAAACAAAAACAAAACCCCTAAAATACAAACAGAAAAAACCCTGCTATTTATTCTAATTAACAAAGAAGAGAAAGAGGGAGAAGGTCCAGTTTGCCAGGGTGATGTGATGGAACTGCAGCTACAGAAGTCAGCAGGGTACAAAAGAGTACTATTGGGGAAGCAGGGGGTCCTCTTGTCAGGGTGGGTTGGGTTGGGGTAAAACTCACCTTTCTGCGGTCCAGTGGCAAAATAGCAAGCCTACTTGCTTCTCTCCCTTTTTAAAGGTTCCACCCAATATGGACTCTTTGCTCCACCACCTTCCCAGCAGCCCCCAGCCCAGTACTTCTAGAGTGGAATTGACACTTTATCCAGTGTTTTGTCCAGACATCCAGAGGCCTCTCTGCTGCTCATACCCACTCCCAGGTGATGGAGAGCAGAGAGATTTGAACCCAGATGGGGAGACCAGGCCCAGGTTCCCTGGGTGCTAGGCTCCTGCAACAGGCTCATGGAGAAGAAGCATTTGTCCTGCCCACACTGCCAGTAGTCTCTCCAACCTTTGAGACTATTCAGGTCACATTTTTGTTTTTCGTGGCTCTTAATAGTTGAGGGTATCCCCAAATCTGTCAGTGTCTCAAAGGGATGGATCACACATTAGGCAGATTAGAAGATAGGTTCTCAGGTAGCAGCTGCAAAATTATGTAGTTAAATTCCTTTAAGGATGAAACTGAGAAGTGAACATTTTGACTATTCCCTCCACCTGGGTATATAGTCTTGGGAAAGACAAGGGTAGGTGGTGTGGGGGTGGGAGGTGCTTCTGCACCCATTAAGAACTGCATTTTATTTAGCATCAGTTCCTTGCGACTGATGAGGGTAAGCCCTACCAATTTTCAGGTCTCCAAGAAAGATTGTAGCCAGTCCCTGGAAGTGTGTTAAATTAGAAATCTGACCCTCAGGTGTAGCTTTTAAAGTATGCAGACACCTTTCAAAGAACTACTGTGGGAAGGTCTTTTTTCTTTTATACAGGCTCCTGCTCTGTGCTCTGGGGAGCTAGGTGCCAAGATTATTCCCTGCTAAGAACTGCTTCTCTATTTGCAACAATCCTATGGGACTTATGAATGGGAGCCACATTGGCTATCAGAACTGGGTGATCTGGCAACTCATCCCTTGGGCATCAACAGCAAAGTTAGGAGTGAAGATGTGTGTACAGGCTCCTTACAGGATGTTACTGATGATTAAGAACATATTGTGGGGACAAGGCAGGAGAGGTGTCTGATGGACCCTAGGGAAGATCAAGGCCAGCCCCTCGATGTGAGATAAATTAGAAATCTAAGCCTCAGGGGTAGTTGTCAAAGCATGCTTATGGACCCCTTTCTGGGAAAGACTGAAGAGTTTTCAAATTTGTCCCTTCTGCACTCAGCCCCATTTTTGCTTCTTTGTTTGCTTCACCACTGTGGACTCGGGCATGACAGCCATGTTGGTCACCAAAGCCAAGCTGTGTAGAGACTTATTTTTTGGGTGCCAGCCAAAAAGCTGGGATGAAATGTGTACACAAATTCTTTCCAGAGGGATATAGGTAACTTGGAACAAGTTATAGGGAGAGTGTTCACTGATTTTCTTGGTTTCCAGGGAAGGTGGCTGACAGCCCCTACTTGTGTGCCAAATTAAAAATCTGACCTTCAGCTAGTGTTTCAAAATAGGAAATTGAACCCATCAGGGAGAAGACTGGGAAATCAATGGTTTTTGCTTGTCCCTTCTGCACTGAACTCTGGGAGAGATAAAGGAATGGGGGTAGATGACAAAATATACCACCCAAAAATACTTCTTTGATGTGTTGTTAATTTTGAGTTGACTATTCTTAAGAAACAGCAATAGGAAAAGCTCTGAAACCCAAGTAGTAATTAGTTTTTTAAGTGACATTTATATTGATAAAGAAAATCTCAATTTGTAAGGGTGTTTTTCTCTCTATACCAGGAAGTGGAGGGTGAGCAATGTCTAGAAATGCTTATCAAGGAAGATGACTTAACTCCTGTATAAGTCATATCTTTGCTTGCTGTGCTTTTCCTGACAGTTTCCCATAACTGACCTTCCCTATTTCTCAGTTCTTCCTTTCTCCATCATTTGCCTTTGGCAGAAGGTCATTTTTAAGTGGGTAACTGTGACCATTTTAGTGAGTTATTAAGGTTTCTTGAGTATTGTCCATGTACACAGGAAATACACATGATATTGACTATAAGAACTACTCCTTGACAAGAAAAGAGCTTCATTTTCAGTGAAAGATTAGCACTAGTTATGGTTGCATTGCAGGGAAAAAGTTTCAGTCAGCTCTTCCTGCCCTGTACAAATAAATTACAGCTTATATGCATTGTGAAAGGTGGATGGAGTATAACAGAAAAATCACATTGATTATTCATTAGTAAGGTATGTTTCAAAAGTGGGTATCTGGCAATTTTTTAATATTCTAAAGTGAAAGGGTAGGGGGTACAATGTATACATTAAGGGTGTCATTTTTATGATTAGATGCAATCTATGTGTAAGATATGCAAATTACATCTTATGCAAATCATAAATACAAAATCTTTATCTTAAAGGAAGTCTGTGAACTTGTAGGTCTGAAAGAATGTTTCATAATTTATCTTGGAAAGGGTGGTGGCAGCATCATGTGGGGCTTGGAATAATGATGCAGAGTCTCTGGGGGGAGGGCAAATCACATGATGCCTTCAAAGCCAAATTGATTTCTTTGAGGTTGACTCATGTCTCCGTAGACTCCTATGCCCAAGGCTGCTGATTTTCTGATATTTTCCCCACAATCTTATTAAACTTTTGTTTGATTCTCTCCATTTAATATGTCTTTTATTGTGGGAGGATGTCTCATCCCAGAATCTAGAAAGGTAAAAAGAAAATTGCTTTTTCTTCCCTACAGGGGATAGCGATAGCCATGGTAAGTGGTTGCAGACCTGTTCACAACCACTCCTTCGTCTGCTATAATCTGTGTGTCTCATGGGTAGAAGGAAGTCATCTTGGCTTTCAGAGCTAGATGTTATAGGGGCCTATTTCTTATTTGGAAATTTTAAGAGTCTGGGTGTTAAATGTGAACTCCAAATGCTTTGCTCCTCAGGGAGAACATGAGGGTTGGGAGCTGCTGCCCTTGGAGCATGGCACTGTTCCAGGTATATGGTGAGAATGTCTCTCAGACATTCCTATTCATTTTGATGTGGGTATTTTCTCATTTGCAGAGTGTGTAGGTGTCTGTGTTGCTCAGCTAGTTTTTTATTTTCTTACAAAGGTAATTGCTTTCTGCGTAGATGAACATTCAGTATGTCTGAGAATAAGTATATTCAGGAGCCTCCTAAGATATGCCCCTGGTCGATCATATCACCATCTAGTCATTTTTACCTTATAAACACACAGTAGTAGCTACTGTTAAGAAACTAAATTTATTAGAGTAAATTTAGTGATATAATTGGCTTTGTTAAACAATTCATGGATTGAGCAGTATCCTATCTAGCAGGTAGAAAGGGGTTATGCAAAATGGAAGGGTTTGATAGTCAAAAGGAAAGTGGGAAAAAGTTGTTAGTAAAAGAAAAAAACAATTTTGGCAAAATCACCTTCCTTCATGTGAAGACAGGGGGCCCTTATGCAGAATACCTTACTAATGCTGACCATGAAACTCCAGATTGATTGACTTAAAATTCCACTTTTGGGAAAGGCTAAAATTGTAGTTTAGGTTATGTATGAAGTCTTATGGGGTTTAATTTGAACAAAACCATTTCAGGGCTGGTTCTTTTTTGATTACTATGTACCAAGTAATCTACCTACACTAACTTACTTAGTACTCATGCCAACCCAGGAACTATATAGAATTATCGCCACCATTTTGTCAACAAGGGAATTTGACCTCCAGGGTCAATTTGCTCGAACAGTTCATTAGTAACAGATGTAGGAGTGAAAAGGCAATTTTCCTTCCCACTCTAAGTTTTTGTGCTAGAAGAATACTCATAATAGAATCAGACAGATTAGCAGGAGGAAACTACCAACTTAATTATATATACATATATATACATATATATACACATATCTATACACACAGGAAAGCTATATAAATTATGAGGATTCTATTTCAGTCCAGGGAAATGAAGGTATATTTCCTGAGCTACAGAATGAGAGTGAGGTCTGGGGCTTTAAGGGAAGTGGAAAGGGACTCACATAAGAAGGAGGGGGTAACTCATATCATGAGAGCCAGATGTTCTACTATGTGGGCAGATTTCTCTGATAGAAAGGTCATTATTGAAAATAAACCTAAATCTGAGTAATACCCCCAATTTTAACTCTTTTGGTAGTTAAGCAAGTGGTTATGAAATTGGGTAACAAAACAAGCAAAGCAGGATACTTAACTAAACTTATAAGCAGAAGCACCTGGCCCTTTAAACCCAGCCACTCCCTATATATAAATAATAAAAAAATTAAAAAAAATAAACCCAGCCACTTCCCAGTTTATCCTGAGCCCACGTGTGCTCAAACCACCTTAAAAAGAGGCACAAATAAAATGTATTTATTAAATAGACAAAACAGACAAGAGTCACTGAGGGTACAAGGGACCCCCTTAGGTTTTCTTACCACACAATTTGGTCTCTAAGTTCAAAAAGCTGCAGGTGGGACCCTCAGTGACGGGCATCCGAAAGAAAGTGGCCTCTGTCCTACCTTCAAACCAGTAGCAGAAGATTTAAATCAAACATAGAATAAAGATGGCATCTTTGGTCTGCATCCAAAGGTACAACTCAGGCAAACTTCCTGCTTCAAGCCTAAAACAGCCCAAACCACCAAGATTCACTCAAAACAGCAGCAGCAATCACTTTAAACATCTCACATTGGAAACAGCAGCACTCCAAGCTCTCTTCAGGTCTCCAGACAAATTCTAAGCCTCACAGTTTCTAAATTGAAGCAAGTTTCCAAATACTGAGTTTCCAAGTCAGTTTACACAGGTCACATGTTTCTCCACAATGCTTCCCCTGGCTCCTTGCCAGCAGTGGCTGGGGATGGAAGCCCACAGAGTAGTTTCCTTCCCTGCCCCACTGCTGCACCTGGCAGCTTCAGCTGAGGAGCCCTGGTCCCTCAAGGATGTTGCTTCACTGCTTTCTGCTGCTCTCTCCGTACTCTCCAGCCACATTGCTTCCAAAATTCTCACTCTCTCTGTCCCTCTCACAGGAAACTTCAGCTTCCCTTCTCCAAGTCTCCACCCACCAGGAAAATGGTGCAGCCCTAATGCAGCTTTAGAAAGGTGGGGCCATGGATCCCCAATTTAGTTACAGTTACAGTTACAGTTACAGTTTCTCTGGAGTCAGCAGAGTCTCAACTGGGCATAGCTTCACATAAACTTTATGCCGATGTGGCAAGTCCTGGGGAGGTCTGTTCTGAGAACGTTCACTTAGTCAGTCTTTAAGTCAAGGAAATTGGGTGTCAGTGTAGTTGATTAGTCTCTGCATTTAATTGCCCTAGCACAATTGCCTTAGACTTAGGAAGAAAATCTTCCCCATATTGACCACAGGGGCTGGGAATTTTTTTTACTGCTTCTGGTACTGATCCAACTTACCTTCCTTATGCTGGCAAATCACTATAACTCATCATTGGTTTTCTTCCTGGAAAATTTGGATCACATGAAGCAAACAATAGGCAATCAAAGTAAAGAACTCTCAATCACTAATTTGGAATATCCTGTCTTCTCTCTCCCCATATAAACTATTCAGGCCTAGAACTCAGTCATCAAACATAACATCATTTAATAGAATAAGTGTAGTGATTGTGCTTATAGTACTGGTAGTGACAAGAAATTGAACACAACAAATTATTTAACATAATGCATACACATTCAGGTTTCCAGCCCCCCTCCCCCATTTCCCACCACTGTCATGCTGGAAAAGACATGCTTTCCAGTAAAGAGATTCTGCATCTGTGATATATGGCTTTAATATACCCACTTGGGTTTGTTACCATAATTTCAGGTTTTCAGGTCTAGTTCTCAGCCAGGAATTGAACTCAAGCTGCAGCAGAGTAGTGCTGAGTCCCAAACATTAGACCACCACAGACTGGTGTCTGATGAAGCTGCAAGTAAACGGTAAAAAGAAGTAAATTTAGTTAAAGGAATACATGTGAAGAAAAGTTTATTTAGGAGAAAAGAATAAACATAGTGAGACGCCCAGGCTTGCGGAATCAGGGAGGGGTAAAGACACACGAGACAGGCCTGTCTCGGGGAATATATACCTTCTTTCCCTAATTATTCTTAAAGCCCAGTCAGTCTCTTTGTGGTTGTTTAGGTCTCAGTGATCTCACTCACTTTGTCTTAAAGTGGCTATATCCAGAAAACCATCTTGCTTCCCGACCCGTATCTTATAGCCCATTTTCTTTCCAGTCCATATCCAGGAACATCCTGTTAGTCCTTCATTGCCCTTCGTCCACAGAGTGTTTGCTTCATCCTTTTTGAAATTTACTGCCCTTATCTCTGGAACCTCCTTTATTCCTTTCTGTCCTATGCTATTTTAACTCTAGAAGCTCTTTACCTGCCCTGTGACTCAGTTTCCAAATAAACTGCTTGTTTTGTATTCCTGAGAGCTGAGAAAGCCCACTAAAGATTGTTAAAGTGTACCAAAGGCAGAACACTAAAGATTAATTTCATTGCCATCAGAATCTTATTTAATGCTACTTGAAGATATTTGATTGTGATGCAATTATCTATCTTAATTTGCAGGTGCATTTTCATGGACTCCCTCTTTTTCACTAAATTCTTCTTGATTTTATTTTATATTTCTTCCATGAGTATTTAATACTACTATGTTTGGCAGATGGGTTCAGCATACAAGCACAAATAAAGAAAATTAAATGTGACCAAGAAGTAACCAAGATCATCAGAAAGAATCATTAATTACATGAAAATATGACTCAGAACCACATACAATGATATAGATATTACATGATTACTGCAAGGAGAAAATGAATCTTTGTGTTGATCTTAGCCAACTTGCTACTAATACAGTCAGAGTTTAGAACACTGCACCTGAGACGAAAAAATCCCACAACTTTCTTTCATGAAATGGTTGTTAAATCAGTTCTCCCACATCAGGTATTTTACCATTGTTCTTTCAAATCTATACTTTCACTTACGAGTTTTCCCCAAATACATTTTGTCTTGTTAGTTTTAAGAACTTTCCTGACCCTCCTGTCTTTGAAAACTACACCTATAGGAAGAATCAGCACTCTTTGATTCAGCCCCCCCCCAAGAGTCTTTTACCTCTGGACATCTATATCAGGCTAAATTAGGACAGTCTGAACTGATATTATACTAAATGCCTTTAACTGCTTTGTAGTCAATTCCTAGGAATGGAGTGGCTTGGGGGAAAAGGAAGAGTTGGAGCATAGAGATAAGAATGAAACTTTGAAAGATGAGTGAATTGATTTTAACATTAGAAACAAGAAATTCGTTATAAATATGAAAAACACAGCTGTAACTGGCATAGGGAGTAATTCAGCCTTCCATCCTGGCAGTCTTTTAACTTTGGCAGCATGAATTGGACCTGAAAGACGTAGACTGCTTTGGGTCCTGATTTTCATTTAGTCTTACCAGCAAGAAAAATCACCCTGGAGCAATGAGCATGCTGATTTTGTTAATTCCCTCAAATACGTCCCTTATTCAAATCATTGCTGATTAAACATTCTTGACATCTTTCCTTTCTCTATGTGCCATGACTCATCAGGTGATCACAGTGAAAGGCAAAAGCTCAATCTCTCCCTCTAAAATGTTTACTAAAAGTGAGCAGTGGAAAAAACAATAGCAGCTAAGATGATGAATAACTGTGTCCTTTACCTGTTGTTAGTCTTCAAGAAACGAAGTATTGGCGATAAGAAAATAGCCACAGGTGCTGAGTCAGAAAAAGATGTGAAATACTGGAAGTCCAGCCTTCAGCTGCCAAACAAGCCCTCCCCCATGAGGCTGATTACTCTGCTCCTAGGAAGGTCTTTTACAAGTAGTAATTTTGGTTGTGATCATGGATTTTCTCTTTGCCTTAGCAGAAACTATGTTTAAAATCACTCCAATATTTGATTCTCTATTTCCCTAACTGTCTGAGTTTTACACAGTAAAATTACTTGCCACAAAGAAATCTGGCATGTGTAGAATGTTAACTGAAAGTTCATTTACACTAAGCAACCTTCCGCACAATAAAAGTTAAGACTTATTTTTCTACATATGATAATAACAAGAAGGGGATGACTACCACAGCGAATTACTTACTCCCACCTACCTAGGAATACACCAGACTGTCAGTTAAGGGAGAAGATCTTCATATGCAGTGTAATAAAATAGAAGGAGCTTTGCTCAGAAGTTAGAGAACAGTTTCTTGCCCCTGGCTTTGCCCACAGTTGGATGTTTTTTAAACTTTCTTACCTTTAATTTCTCATCTACGTATACAGTAAATTAGAATTAGATCTTGGTGTTATATTTCATTCCATGACCCCCCCATTCGAACAGAAATTATCATACTGAACCCAAGACCCCAATATGGACAGTGTTATTTGTTGGTAGAATTTAGGCATCACTATAACCTGAGTCTGGAAGAAACAGAGGTTAAGAATGACCTGAAGCCAGGAGATAGAAGGTTACTGCCTTCTTTTACCTTGATATTCTAAATCTTAAGCAGGGCTTGGTCAATACAATTTCAATTTAACTCCCAAGGCCCAAATGGGGAACCATAAGATTGGCAGCCAGGGTGCCACCAATGATCTTTTGTTTTGGATCCTAAGTGGGGCTGGTCATTATTATGCTAATTTAACTCCCTGTTCTATTGTTCCAAGACCCAGGTTGGGAATCATAGCTGGACCAAGCCATACTGTGTCTGAGAATCCCATCAATAGGATTAATGATGGGAAGGGGAGAAAGGAAAAGGAAAGAAAGGCCGAGGGACTTTGAAAGAGAGACATTTTTGGATTTTTGAGAGCAGATAAGGTCTGAAAGAGTTATTGGGGGAAATTTAAGTCTTTTGCTTGTAAAGGTCTGATAAAGCTTTTGAGGAAGGTGATAGAGAACTTTTGAAATAGATAGAGCTTTTGGGGAAGCTGTTTGAACTTTGTAGGAAGGAGATTTGACCTGACTTGAAGGAAATCAGACTAGCTTTGCCAGGAGAGCTGATTGGGCATCAGGTGCTGACAGTTTTGCTTTGGAAAGGAAAGTGTTATTGGGTGAGGGGGTCACTCTTTAATTTTAGTCAATGAGGGTTCTTCCACCCTTGCACAAGCAGTTGCCCAGAGATCAAACTTTCATGATAAGGGTAAGCACAGGGGTTTACTCACAAATAGGAGAAGACAAACTAAAAGAGTCTTAATAATTGGCATTCTCACAAGTGACTTAAATGGAAAGGTTCTGCTCCTCAGGGAGTGTGAATTTTACCTCAATCTTAATGTGGTTCAGTCTGAAACCGCCAGGTTATGTCCTTGTCTTCGATCCTCAGTTACCGTAGCCAGTATAGGAGTAAGTTTGGAACCAAGAGAAGGCTCAGTTCAGCTTCTCCCCCCCCCCCCCCTTTCATTCTCCTCTCCAAGTTGTCAGGGCAGATTAGCACACTGTCACACTGTGATGAACTCCTCTTCTCCACCTTCATCCAGCTCCCAACCTTCAAAGACTGGATGACTAGGAGTCCCAAAAGGTTCAACAGCTCCCAGGTCCTTCTTCTTTTCAAAGTAAATCTGTCAGCTCCTGTTCCAGATGCCTGAAACCAGATCAGCTCTCAGCTAATCTGATCTCCAAATTCTCTCCTTTGGTTCCTGTACCATTTTCTTTAACCCCCTTTTCCTTGTTCTCATCATGAATCCTGATGATGGGATTATCAGCCACATTCTAGCTTGGTTCAGTTAGGATCCTCCTACCCTAGCCATCCCCCCCCCCCCAACACTAGCACAGGGAGTTAAATTAGCATAACAGTGTTGACCAAGCCCTATTTAAGATGTACAATATCAAGGCAAAAATTGAAGGTTGGGAGCTGGATGAAGGTGGAGAAGAGGAGTTTATCACAGTGTGCTAAACTGCCCTGACAACTCAGAGAGAATGAAAGGGGGAGAGAGAGAGAAAGAAGCTGAGCTGAGCCTCCTGTTGGTTCCAAACTCACTCCATACTGGTTACGGTAACTAAGAATCGAAGACAGGGACATAAGATGTACAATATCTGGCTTCAGGTCATTTTTAGCTTCTATTTCAGATTTAGGTAATGGTGATGTTTAAGTTTTACCAGCAACTAACACTGCCCATATTGGGGTCTCAGTCTCAAAGAGACCTGGGAGCTGTTGAACCTTCTGGGGTTCCCAGCATTCAGCATTCCAGTCTTTGAAGGTCAGGAGCTGGATGAAGGCAGAGCAGAGGTGTTCTTCAGAGTGCTGACCTGCCCCAATGCCCCAGAGAAAACAGGAGAGACAGAGGCTCCAGTTGAACCTCGTATTGGTTGTGGAGCTAACTCCACACTGGCTACAGAGACTGAGGGTTGAAGACAAGGATGTGAACTGAAGTTTTCTGACTGAACTGCACTAAGATGAGGTAAAACAACACACACAGCTGCCTGAGAAGCAGAAGTGGGGTTCTTTCTTTTGGGACACTTGTGAAGGTGTGGACTCGAAGACTCTTTTTAGTTTGCCTTCTCCTATTTGTAAATAACCCCCTGTGTTTACCCTTATCTCAATAGCTTGATCTCTGGGCAACTGCTTGCCCATGGGCAGAACTCTCATTGACAAAATTAAAAGGGGTGAACCCCCCCCCTACCAGGTAGCAATGCTAGAATATGTTATTAGGATTTTATATGTGGATCTCATTCAAGGTAGTTTGGTCCATTAGTTTATCACTTGGAAAATAATATTGAAGGTGAAAAATCTTATGTTTCATATACCAAGAAAGATCTTATTCTAGGAGCTAAGTTTTACTGACTTCAGGGGTCATTTCAACAAACAAAAAACCCAGGAGGTAAAATGATACTTTAATCTTATGTACAGAAGTGCTGTCTACTAGTTGGGAGATGGGGGAGGAGGCATTGTAAGAGTATAATCCTCATAGAAAATGAAAGTATCTGGTTCCGTGCCCACTCAAGAAAGCGTGGAGCTGAGAAGCAAGGAGAAGCTGTAAAAAGAAAAAGGACTGAAGGAAGATTAGAAGAGTTGGAGGAGGTACGTGGAGCAGTGATAGATATGCAAAGAAGCTACGCTTGTTTCTGGGGACTTGTATCAGGGACATGAGGGAAATGCAAAGAGATACAGTAACTTGTATTTTGATTTTGCTAATTTCATTCCAAGTTTGTCTAACCCCTTCTACTTCTTTCCTACAGCTTCCCCACCAGAAGGTGCCTTAGACTTGTGGCAAATTTTTGCACCTCAGTGGCCCTGCTTTGGGTCAATCCTGACTCGCATGGTATTTACTCACAAGGGGATGGGTAACTTTGTGTTTCACTTAGAAACTATATGCTTTCTCTACTCTCTATTGCATGCTAATTAAAGTTGTTGTTGTAGGTTTTTTTTTTTTTTTTTTTTTGAGAGACTAGGTCTCGCTATGTCGTCTGGGGTAGTCTTGAATCCTCAAACTCAAGTAATTCCGACCCTCAGCCTCCCAAGGCTGGGATTAAAGGTGTACACCACCATTCCCGGCTCCCAACGATCTTTTTTATTGAAGTTCTTATGCACTAAGATTGTTTGTCTTTAGGTAGTAGATGACAACCCTTTACAATCTCATTTAGAGATGAGCCCCTCAGTGTGCTCACTAACAGTTTCAGAGCTTTGAGTCTCCTTCTGAGGTCTGTCTCTGACTCCCTCCTGGGGAACAGGCCAATCAAGTAACTCTTTGTATCTGGATATCTTTAGTTCCATCCAGGACTTACTCAGCTATGTCTGTTTGCCTCAGGAAATATAACATGTACAAATAAAAATTATCTAGGAGCATAACACCCACGGGAAAATGATGGGAGAATGTTAAAATTTTAAAATAAGTAGAAAACTAAAAGTTGTTTCCTTTAGAGTTTGTTATTGACAATTTAAGTGTTTCGTGATTTAGAGAACTTTTAACATCATGTGTAGTTGCCATGGCAACAGTCACTGTTCTCCCCAGCCTACCTGGAGGGATCCAAAAGTAAGGTAATAATTCAAAAGTCTTTCTCCTGGCTATGACTTATCAAGTGGAAAGTATTTTCCTTCTCTGGTCCATGTATTTTCCCCATTTTTTACTTTCTTCTGCATCAATGATCATTTCTTGTTTTGTATATCTCTTCTTTTGAGCCACATGGTCCCACTGACCAGTGATCTGGAATAATATTCTTTTTCTTCCTTGCAAATCTAAGGAAGGTAAATAGAGTTTGAGTCATGGAAACGTGTTGTTTGGGAACAATTAGAAGGTACTCTTTTCCTTTAATTAGGAATAACTAGAGAAGGCCTATGGAATTGCTCTCATGTAACTCAAAAATAACTGTTAGGTCTCTTAAAGTATTAATAGTATAATGAGTATACCTGATCAAGAGGAGGGAGCAATTGAGATGGAGTGACTTAAGTTGTCAATTAAAAGGCAACCAATTAGTCACAAAGACTTTGCTAAAGAGATACATGAGAAACAAAGAAAGATAAAATATAGCTGTGCCCAGAGGCCAAGCCCAAATGAAAATTAATTGGTAGCTCTGATAATATAGTGATTTGCCATGCAGGCATTTGTCATGCAGGAGTCTGTGCCAGAGAAATAGCACTCCCCTCCAGCAAGGAGCTGACACCACCAGGGGTTTCCAGACCCCATGGTCATTCTCACAGTGTCTTCCCACCCTCATCCTAGAGGTTCCTATTTCTCTCTCTTTGCTGTCAAGTGAATTGTATGCTTACATTGTAATGTGATCTCTTCCTGCCCCAGTAAAATCATATTGTGAGAATATGAAATTTGTTTGAGTCATAGGTGAAACCACTTCACTCCACCAGGAGTTAGCTCTTTAGAGATCTGAACCTCATATTACAAGGGACTTATCTGAAATTCAGAGTTATTTTATGGCTGAAAGAGAAATATTGATTGGGATTAAGTGGCTACATACAATTAGCATATTGTATTTTCAAGTGCCCTATTTCTTTTTTTCTCTGTTTTATAGCTGGTGACTTCTAGGACAGGAGAGTTACTGGAACCAGTGCTAAATGTTCAACTCACACACACACACAAATTAAAATATATTTTATAAATAGCAAAACACATGACCATACTCAAGAAAAAGAAGGGAAATATACGACTCAGAAAATATGATATTAATATGTGTCAAAGAAAATTGAAACAGAAGTATATACTTGCAAGCAGCTGAAGCTGTGAGTCTGGCCTCATCTAACAGGAGATCCCAAAGAAAGAACAGAGAAAATAGGGGCAAAACAATATTATAAGAAAAAAAATGCCTGAAATATCTCAGAACAAAAGAAAGATAAGTTATTAGACTAATAAATTTCATCACTTGTCAGAATAAATACATGCTAAAAACTCACATCTAGACACATAGTAAAATTACGTAATATTCAAATGAAGAAAAACTCCTACTACAGAAATATAAAAATTAGGTTAATTATAGAATTAAAGCAGTAAAAACAGATGCCCGAAGAAGTAGGTTGATATTCATAAGGTTTCTGAGGGAAAATAATTGTACTATAGTTCTATAGTGAATCATCCTATGGTTTATGAAGATTATTTTAAAAATGTAAAAAACTTCATTACTCAGACCTTGAAAGCTGATGTTTGAAATAGATTTATAGAATTAGAAGGTAGTGATAGTGGTGATAGAGAAGAACAAAGGAGTAAAGAATTAAGAAACCATAGTGGAAAATGAAAATGATATTGTTTATAAACAAAAAGTAATGTTTTGTGGCTAGTAATAAGATGGATATAAATTTGTAAGCAAAAATGATATAGGAGTTGGAGAAAAATTTGAAGACAAGTGTGCTAAGACTTGTCTTCTTCAAAGCAAGAAAAAGATACCCATTAACTTTGTACTATTGTTAATAAAATTTAAATTTGTATATAAATATCATATACCTCCTCTAGTCCCAGAATTCCTGAAAAATAGATAAAATGGATAAAAATCGGTAACAGAATATATATTTTGATAAATATCCACATAGATAAGTTGAATATCAATATTCAAATCATAAATAGAACAGCCTGGTAAACAGTATTAAAAGGACCAAAAAATACATGAAACTGGTAAAAGAAACAATTTTTTAAAACCCCAAGTATGCTGCAAAAGGTATATTCTTACCTATTCACTCTGTGATCTCAAGCTTTATTGTGCAATTTAATTTTGAGAAATTTGATACTCAGTTTTTAAATGGTATTTTAAGAATAACAGTTGCTGATGATGATAGTTAAAATATATGACTCATTTCTTAACATAATGTCTACACTTTTTAATGACATTAAATAAAAAAGACATTACCTAAGAAGCCCTTCAGACTTTGATCACATCCTCTTTAGAGTGTAGCTTCCTAATTATCATCCCTTGAATTATGTATGCTAAAAAATACTTTTTAAGAATTTCTTCTCATAGGCATAATTCTGAAATATAAGTATTTAGATAATAATTCATTGCATTTATTCAAAAGTAGTTCTATATTTGTATGCAGACGTGTCCTGCCTTTTATTCTAGTTGTTCTAGGACATTTGATCCCCTTTACTGATTTTGTTGAAATGTTAAATGCAAATGAGCCGGGTACGGTGGCTCATGCCTGTAAGCTTCAGCCTATGAAGTGGCTGGGGCTAGGGATCGTGGTTCGAGTCCCGCTTGGGCCCCGTAGCAAGACCTAGCTCCAAAAAATAGTTGGGTGTGGTGACGCGCGCCTGTCATCCCAGCTGCCTGGGAAGCTGAGGCTGGGGATTGTTTAAGTCTGTGGTACCCTGGGCAATGAGAGCCTGCGGTTCCACGGGCAAAAATAGTGACACCTAGTCTCAAAAAAAAAAAAAAAAGAGAAATGTTGAATGTAAATGAAATGTTAAATTTGTTTATTAATGCTCTTATAGTATTAACAAATTATTCTTAGTTCTTATGTTTAAAAATATAAGTAAAACATCCAAGATTATTATCCCTATGTTTGTTTTTTTCTTGTAAGTTAGAAAACAGAAAAGAAATTCAAGGTGATATGTAATTGAAAAATAGAATATACCAGTGATTACTACTCAACTATTTAAAAAAAGAAAATGTTGCCATTTGAAAACAACATGGATGGACCTTGAAGGCATTTATGCTAAGTGAAGTAAGTGAGAAAGATAAATACTGCATGATTTCACTCATATGGAATATAAAGGAACAAAGCAATTAACAAAACAAACTTAGAATGAACCAGACTGATAGCTACCTTAGGGAAGAAGAGTTAGGGTGTGTGGATAAAGGGGAACAATTGTGTGTTGATAGAGCATAACTAGACTTGGTGGTGATGATGGTACAGTGTATGCAGTGGCATTTTATAACATTTTATACCCTAAACATTTATAAAGTTACAAACCAATGTTATCTCAATGCAAATTTATTTTTAAAGAGAAAGAAAATAAATGAAAATCCAAAAGTCAAGAAAAATTAAACATTATATCATTTAAATAATTTTAATGAGAATTATTGACTAAATATCTTGTTAATTAACTTTTGTGGTTTTGTTCTTGATTGAAGGAAAGAATACATAGGAATCCTTGCTAGAAACAGAAAGAGCAAAGCATATCTGTAGTAATGGTTAGTGTTTTGATCAAACAATCAAATATTATTTTATAATTAGTATGGCTTTGGGTTGATTATTGGACCAGAGGAATAATTTCTCTCATTGTGATGACCTTATCTATTAATCAAGGCATTCTGTCTCCTGCAATTAATGTTGTAGAGCAAAAATTTGCTCTATACCTTAATACAAAGCAAGAGGATGCTAATTTAATGTCATTCCCTTAACACCTCATGAAAAGAAAACATGCCTTTTAACAAAAAAATATGTTTCCCTGGTGCCTATTTCTTGTCAGCAGACACAGTTTAATCTTTGAGAGGCAGATGCACACATCTTTTGGCTGAAAATACAGGGAGCAATTTTAAACGAAACACATCAAGAGGGAAATTGGGAACAGTTGCAACACCATTGCTTGGTTTCAGAAACCCATTCACAGCACTGGACAAAAACTGGCTTCATGCCGGCTCCCAAAATTCCTCCTTTGGAGAGTAATCTCTTGAGAGATTTTTCATTATTGTCTTTACTGCCTAGATCAACACCAGGCAGACTGAGTGCAAAACAGGCCCTTCAAATCCATTATTAATCTTTCAAACAAGCAAATTAGTGGTGAATTATTTAACAAGAACATCCAGGTGGATGCTAATATAGTCAAACCAGTTTTCAGCATTCCTAATACTTAGCATTTCTGAGCCTTGGAAATACCACTGTTACTCCTATTTCTTTTCTTTCACCAATTTTCAGCTTGCTTTCTAAAAATAACTTGATAATCTATCAGAAAATGGAAAGATCATTGCTTCTTTATCCTGATGTGTCATGGCCACATTCCTGCTTAGGAAAATCGAGTAGCACATAAACCAACACATGCTGAGGATGTAGAGAGAAATGCAAAGAGGAAGGTGGGGAAGGAAGGGAAGTTTGATGCAAGAGATTTTTTTTAAAGGAAGGTTAGGATTAAAATAAAACTTTTTGGACTAGGAAAGAGAAATGCAGGGTGTGTTCTTTGCTCATGCTACAACAGCAGTCAGGAACTTGTTATAAGTCAACAAGAAACCAACTGAAAATCTTAGCTTTGCAACTTCATGCAGTCACCGTGAACTCTTTTTTTTCCATGCTGACCTGTAGTCCAAATATTGCTACCTTACATTAGAGTACTTAGATTTGTAGACAATATGGAGCCTTGCATTTCTCCTACTTGTATTAGGTAGGCATTTCCTAGCTGCTTCACAAGCTTGATTTTAAGTCTTGGACAAAATTGTAAAATTAACCTGAGCAGAAACTGAGGTAACTTTTATTGAGCCTTGAAAAAAAATAAACAGAGACTACTTGTAAAGAGCTGGGCACAGAGTGCAAGAAAGGACAAATGAGAGACTGACACAGCTGTAGACCAACCGTGGGCTACAGGAAGTATGGCCAGCAGCGGTTTATTACCCTAATAGTCAGCTTTTTATAGAGCCAGGGAATGTTTTACGACCAGTCAGATGAGTGGATAATGTACAATTAAATTGGGCAAAATATTAGTTCCCGTGAGATAATTGGGGACAGGGGTTTCACCCATAAATTTGTTGGTAACTTGTAAGGAGTATTTCTTAAGGTAAACATTGGAGGGATGGCGACATAGTTGCACACCGAAGGTCAGGTCAATCATGCCGTTCCATCTTCAGTGTTCTGAAGACAGATAAGATTGGAACGAAGTGTTCTTCATTCCCACATGAGACCTGCTCAGCGCACAGGCTCTGACAACTACTCTTTAGGCAAAGAGAATGATATTTATATAGATGTTGTTAAGTAATAAGACAACTTCTGTAAGATGGGCATGCATTTAAAGTGTTAAAATAAGTTTTAAGAACTTTAATGAACTATAAAAGCTAACTCTTATTGAACACTTAATATATGTTACAATTAACTTCCATAAAAATCCAAAAGGGTTAAGAGCTAGAAATGTAGCCATTAATTGATGACGAAGCCAAAATATAGAGACTAAATAGCTTGTCCAAATTTCCATAGCTAACAAGTGGGGCCTTGAACAAAGACATTATTTATTTTTTGAGACTAGGTCTAGCTGTGTTGCCTAGGGTAGTCCCCATCCTGGGACTCAAACCATACTCAGCCTAAGCTTCCCAGGTAGCTGGGATTACAGGCGCCTGCCACCACGGCCAACTGCTTTTTCTTTTTAGCTTTTTTTTGAGACTTGGTCTCACTATTTTTGCCTATGGAACCGCAGGCTCACGTTGCCCAGGGTACCACAAACTCAAGCAATCCCCAGCCTCAGCTTCCTAGGTAGCTGGGATTACAGGCGCATGCCACCACACCCAGCTATTTTTTGGGGACTGGTCTTGCTATGTGTTCCCTCTCCCCCACCTCCCGCAGAACTTGAACTGCGATCCCTGGCCCAGGCCATGGCTTCCTAGGCTGCCGCTTACAGGCATGCGCCACGGTGTCTGCCCCCCTAACTGCTTTTTCGAGACCAGGTCTCAGTATGTTGCCAGGCATAGTCTCAAACCTGTGAACTCAAGCAATCCCTGGCCTCTTGCCTCCCAGTTCTTGGATTACAGGCGTGTGCCACCACACCTGACTGAACAAAGACATACTGCTTTCAGAATCCACTATCTTAGCCACTCCAGTTGGTCTCTCTTTTATGAACTATACCTGATTTTACTAAAAGTATTATAAAGCAGTAAATGAGTCCTTGTGAAAGTAACAAAATTCTCACTGTGTCTTGCATAACATTTACCAAAACAAACTAGTTTTAAGTGGTGGATGTAGAAAAACTGAGTCCCATGACCTGCTGTATCCCTTTCTGCCATAGGTGCTTTTACTGCCGTAGGTGTATCCATTTCTGCTCAAGTTGGCATTACTTAAACCTGTTAAGGTAAGGAAGATGCCAACCAAGTGGAAGACAGAAAATAAATTAGTGGGAGTGGAGTATGAAAACCAGGTGAAACATGATAACCTGAAATATACTGAAGCACAGTGACCTAAGAAATTCAGTCTAAGGTCTTGACAAACAACCCGTGAATTTCTGATTCAGTTTACTGGCAGACAATCCACTTTCTCCTTGAATCTTCCTCATTCTATCTCTGCCACGTCAGGCCATATACTACCATCAATGAAAGCTCACCCAGAACACCAAAGCATGTAGAGTGTATATAAACCCTTAACTCCCCTGTAGGGGGACTCAGCCCTTGGATATGTATCCAAGTCAGTATCAATAATGAACCTGCTTTTAGACAACCCTGGTGTCCTCATTCCCTGCTTACCAGCTTTCAAGAGTAACAGAGAATTGCCTACATGAATGAGTAATGTGCATTTTTTAATCAACTGGAAAAAATTACAATAGGCAAAAAGGCTAAAAAAAAAAAAACCCTCTGGTATTGATAACACTGCACAAAATTTATGTAAAACTCATTTAGTTCTCCTGATAATCTTGTGATGTATTACACCTTTCTTAAAGATGAGGGACATTGCCAGGTGTAGTGGTGCACGCCTGTAATCCCAGCTACCTGGGAGGCTGAGACTAGGGATCACTTGAGTCTGCAGGTTCGAGACAACACTGGGTAACATAGAGTCCCTAATCCCCCCCCCCTCAGAAAAAAAAGAAAGAAAAGATGAGGGACATGAAGTGAACCAATACAGATACAGAATTCAAATCCAAGTTGACTCTTGCCAAGTTCTTAGCTTTGCTATACTGTGGCTATAGGATGCAATGGTAAACACAGTGGAGTCAGTTCAAAATCCTTATCTCCCAATCTGACATTCCTGTTTATTCCCTGTCTAATCTTGAGCAAAAGAGTTAACCTCTCTGTAGCCTGATTTCTTTATTTGTAAAATAAAAATAATTATAACATATAAAGAGTTGTAAGGACTAATTTGCAGATATGTACAGAAGTACATAGAAGACTATCTGCTGAGTACACTATGGAAACTCAATAAAATCTTAAAAGTATAATATTTTTATTATTATGAGCCATTGCTACAGTAGTGCTCTTGGTACAAAACAAGTACATTCACTTTTACTACTTCTATTTAACATTATATTGGATGTCTTAGCCAGTGCTATAAAAGCAAGAGGAAGAAAAAATAAAAACAGTCATTCAGATGAGAAAAGAAGTAAAATTATTCTGTATTCACAGAAGACAGATAGTGAATATTGAAAATCCTATGGAATTGATGGAAAAATTATGCATTAATAAGAGAGTTCAGCGTAATCACAGATTTAAGATCAATATGGAAACAATTGAATTTTCATACTAGCAACAAAATTAAAAATATTAAATATTATTTATATCTTTTTAAAATGTGGTATACTTGGGAATAAATTTAGCAATATCTGTAAATAACTAACATGCTGAAAACTATAAAACATTGCAAGGAAAAATTAAATAGAACAAAAATAAATATACAGATAGACTACATACTTGATTCAGAAGATTCAATATTACAAAGTCCATTTCCATTTTCCCCCAACTGATGAATGCAATCACAACCAAAATCCACAGACTTTTACATGGAAAATGAAAAGTGATGCTAAAATTTATACGGAACTGTAAAGAATCTCAAGAAGTCTAAACAATTTTGAAATAAAAAAAGGGCTAATGAGCTCAAGACTTACTGTAAAATCATACTAATCAATAGAGTGTCAGTAGAAGCATAAGAATAGACACAGAGATCTATGGGCAAAAATTAAGAATACAGTAATAGGTTGCTGACACATATGGTCAACAAATTTTCAACTAATAGGTTAAATTAATTCACTATTAAAAAGGGAAACTTTTCCCAAAGGGTAGTGTTAGATTAATTATATATCAATATGAAAAGAAAATCTAAGTTTATTTCATTACATCCTACTAAAAGCTTAATGCAAAATGAACCACACAAGAAAATAAGAAAACTCTTATGATAGTAGGGCAAAAAAAGATTTCTAGAATAAATAATAACTTATTCTATGGATAGAATTCTAAAGATGGATAAATTGAACTTTTAAAAAATTTAAAGTTTTTAACACTCAAAAATAACATTTAAAAAAATGAAAAGATTATATACAGAGAGAAAATACTCACAATACATATGTCTGACCTTGAACTTATATACAAAATACATGAGAACTATAACATAAAAATTAGATGACAAAAGAACCTTGTGAATAAAAGGGGGAAATTTCTGGCTATTTCACCAAATAGCCAAAATATGAAAACACTAAACACATAAAACTCTTTCAACAGCACTAGTCATCAAAAAAACCCAAATTAAAACCACAGTCATTAAGAGCTAACAGTTCTAATCTTTTAATGAAAAATTACAGTATTGCCTGCCTCATACTCATATCTCTGCCCATTCTTTAAAATGTCCTTATTCAAATGTTTCCTAAAACAGTAGAAGCAACATCAAAAACAATAAATGAGGGGACATGGCTAAAGACTGTATTGTATCTAAGCACTTGCACACAAAACATGCAGCCACGCATGCACTGAACTCAACAGTCTCACAAAATCTATTTACTTTGGAACATAGTTTCAAGTAATATTTCTGTTTTCTGATTTACTATCATTATCCCCTGTCCAGGAACAGATGGATTAAAATAAAATAATAGAATTAATTAAAATTACAATAAAATGTCCCTATAAATTAAAGTGACAATTTGATGACAATAATAAAAAAGACTGACATTATATCAAATTTTGATAAAATCTGGCAAGGATGGAGAACAAGAACTCACATTTGTGGAAGTAATGGAAAATGGTAAAACCATTTGGAAAGAACACATTGTAGTTTCTTACAAAGGTAAACATACACTTACCATGTGACACAGCAATTCTATTTAGATGTTTTCCTAAGATAAATGAAAGCAGACATTTACAAAAATGTGTTCATTAATGTACACAGCAACTGATCAAAATAATCCCCTGCTAGAAACAATACAAATGTTCATCAGTTGATGAATGACTAAACAAGACTGCGTATATATATATTACTTTCAACAATAAAAAAGGAAATGATTACTGATTTGCATAAGGCTAGGCACCAACATATATATGATGTATTACTGCATTTGTATGACATTCTAGTAAATGTAAACCTGTAGTGTAGAAAGCTGATTAGGACTTACTTAAAAGTAAGTTGGTGTAAACTTTGAGAAATTGAAAACACTTAAGTATTAAATGTTAACCTTGCATTTGATGTTGCATAAATATAATATGTGTAATATATTACATCGTTACTTATAGTTAAATATATCTATATAAAAGTCATATGTTTATATTTATTAAAATAACACGTACTTTTTAAATTTTTTAAATAAAAAAGGATAATGTTAAGGCATAATTACATACTAAATATATGTGATCTCATCTATAGAAAGGGAAAAATACAGAGTTAAGTGAGTTGAAAGAAATATGTCAATATGTCAAAATAATGATTATTTCAAGAGGTAACTGGGTAGAATTACGGATCTTTTATTGCTCTTGTACCTTTCAGATTTTCTAGTAAGAGCAAATAAATAGGAAGATAAATTTAATCTTCCTTCATCCCTCACCAAACTATACCATTGAGTTAGAGTGGTTATCTACCTAGGCTACATTACTCCCAGAGGACATTTGGTAATGTCTGGAGACGTTTTTATTTGGCAGAGTTTAAGATAAGAGTGCTGCAAGGCATCTGGTGTGTAGAAACCATGGATGCTGCTAAACATTCCACAATGCACAGGACAGTCCACCTGTAACAAAGAGTACGTGGATCAAATTATCAGTAGGGCTAAAGTTAAAAACAAAATAAAACAAAAAAACCCCTCTTATTTAGGTGATTGGTCAATGAGCTCTTGTCTTTTTTTTTTTTTTTAAAGAGTAGGTCTCGCTATTTTTGCCCATGGAACCACAGGCTCACGTTGCCTGGGACTCAAGCAATCCCCAGCCTCAGCTTCCCAGGTAGCTGGGATTACAGCGCGCACCACCATGCCCAGCTATTTTTTGGGACTAGGTCTCACTGTGTTGCCCCAAGCGGGACTCATACTGCGATCCCTGGCCCCAGCCACTTCATAGGCTGAAGCTTACAGGCACGAGCCACCGTGCCCGGCAATGCACTGTCTTGCCAACAAGACTGACTATATTGAAGACACAGTCAGGTGATGCCTGACACATAGTAGGATTTCACTCTATGCTTCATTTATAGAATTTTTCTGACTACATTTTATTGAGACTTATCCAGTTCCAGATTTTGTGCTAGAATCTAGATTCAAAGCTGAAAATGATTTTTAAAGAACGCTTCACTCATAAAACTCAATTATTCTCAGGAAGACAGAGTTTAAGTAAAAATATAAATAATCAAGATCATGAAAGACTATGATAAATCTTAAAGTGGAAATAAAACAGGTAAGAAGATAAGACTAAGCAGGGAGTCTCCTTTAGAAGAATAACAAAAGAAGGTACCTAAAACAGGTGGGCTTCAAACTCTGATGGAAGATTATGAATTAGCCATGCAAAAAGCTTGGAGAAGAGCATTCTGAAAAGATGAGCCAGATTCTTGATGAATTTTTTTTTTTTTTTTTTTTTTTTGAGACTAGGTCTCGCTATTTTTGCCCATGGAACCGCAGGCTCTCGTTGCCCGGGGTACCACAGATTCAAGCAATCCCCAGCCTCAGCTTCCCAGGTAGCTGGGATGACAGGCACACACCACCACGCCCAGCTATTTTTTTGGAACTAGGTCTTGCTACGGGCCGCAGGCGGGACTCGAACCGTGATCCCTAGCCCCTGCCGCTTCATAGACTGAAGCTTACAAGCACGAGCTACCGTGCCCAGCCTGAATATGTTTTATAGATGAATGAATTAAGTGTTTATTGATTAACATACTTCAATAACAATTTACTTTGCAATCTACACAACCTTTCGATATTTCCCTTTCAGATACTTTGCCCACTTACCATGCCAGTAAAAATGTAAAATTTGAAGTGCATTTTCCTCCTTTAAGAAATTGTGTTATGTGCCTGTCATTTGTACACATAAATTCATAACCAGGCAAACCCTCCTTGGCAGTCCTATTAAACTGTATACATATGAGTTATGAATGATTTTGTTTACTAGGTCCAAGTATTACACTTATCCCCAGGGTTAAGAAATTCTCAGGAAGTCTCTGCCAAGTCCACAAAATTATAGTCTTATATGAATCCCACCAGGAGGGGGAAGGGATTATTTTATCATCCCTGTGCTTTTTTTCTAGCATATGGTAAGCAATTGCTGCTAGAGCTGCAAATACCAGAGAGGGAGAAAATTGATAAAAATAACATAGATACCTCATAGATCTCTTTTTCCCCTCAGAAGCTCGGAGAAGTATATTCAAAATGAAAATGCAAAGGTGACATTGAGAACTTGGATAAATGAAAGAACTGAAGGGCTTGCAAATGTGAGATATACTAGGCAACACCTATTTTCTCTGTCTTCTGTGATTGGTTACATAGAAATGGTTCAACTGGACATGGTATCAGGTGAACTGAGTCTATTGACTTATCAGTTTACCAAAGCAAAGGAGAGAGAAAGAGAAATTTTATGATCATATACATGCCAAAATTTTGTGCACAGTTTCAGAGAAGAGCATGAAGGAAAATCATATATATATATATATATATATATATATATATATATATATATATATATATATAGAGAGAGAGAGAGAGAGAGAGAGAGAGAGAGAGAGAGAGAGACAGACAGACAGACAGGCAGACAGACCAACCGACCGACCGACCGACAGACAGACAGACAGACAGACAGACAGATAGATAGATAGATAGATAATCTCAGATCCTCAGATATTATTCTCTCATTCTGCATTCATGATAAAGGCAGGTTTATGAGTTCTACATTTACGTATTGCCTGTCTGAAAATTATCTACTCATTGACTAAATTCATCTTTTTACTTGAGTGCAGATTCCTAAAAAGATAGAATTTCAGAGTCCCTTTAAAAGAAACCCTGGTAAATTTTTAAAACAATTGTCCTACAAACTGAAAAATTCACTGTTAGAACTTCATTTCTGTAGATGAGAACCCTGCTCTTTATTAATGCAAAAATAACTCTAATATTGTGCTTTGGATACTTTCTTGAAAGCAATTTCTGATAACAGAGAGAATGGGACAGCACTGAACATACTTGGTGGCAAGAAGATGGAGAAAAGGCACCAAACTGTGGGTCATAACCACCACAAGTAAGTGTCCCCTGTCTCACAAATTTTTTTTTTTTGTGGCAACTTTTGTCTCTAGGTGTTAGTTTCAGTTTCTGGCAATTTGACAAACTAGATATATAAGGCAGAACTATTCAGAGCACATAAAAACTTCTAAGTGACAGCAGCTTAAAAAAGAAAAAATACAACTTTCAGATAAAAACAATTTCAGGCTGAAGCTGCTACAGTGAGTTACAATCATCACCAATCTGGCCATTTACAGTTTTCTGATCAGTCATTAAAGACAAACAAATGTTCCTTATGAAACAAAAAGGCTATAAGAGCTTCCAAACATTCCATTTGCCTTCTAAGAAACAGGGTAGGGGAAGAAATAAATGAAAGAGGATCCCAGAAGTTCAACCCATTAGGGTTTACAACAATGTGAGCAGCACTTAGTCAAATATGCACACCTAGATACAAAGAGTAATAAAAGCTGTGTCTTTTAGTTAAATGTGTCTTTAATCAGTGCTCCACTGCTGAGAAGGAAAGGAAATTTAAGTATTGGGGAAAGTAACTAAAGGATGCCACCACTTTAGAGAAAATGAAATTCTTACGCTACAAAACACCGACAAATTTCAGCTAAAACACAACAAATATACTCTTAAAAATTCATTTCTGAGATTTCTATTTCCAGCCAAGAAGGAACAGGAGTCAGATTTACCCTCCCTCCCAAAATAAGAAAAAAAAAAATAATACAGACGAAATATATAAAATTGATTTTCAGGGACATTAAGGAATGAAGGACAGTAACCCTCAAGAGACAAATCAGAGATGAGTTGAGCCCTTCCGACTGCCCCCAACTTACAACCCCAGGTGTTAAGTTGGATCCCCATAGGAGGTGCTCCCAGGCACACCTTGGAGGATAGCATGAATTGCAGGGGTGAAGCTGAGAATCTCAGTAGACCTAGATAGTTAAAGCTTACAGAAAAAGTACTAGACACCTGCACACAGAGTTCTTACATCTGCATAATCCAAAAGTATTCAGCAGAGCACGTATCAGTGCATCGATGTGATGTGAAGGAATTATCCAAGGTTAGATGAAATAATTATCCAAGTAAAATAATTAAAGAGTGGTGCTTGGCACTAACAAAGAGCTGGCAATACTGCCTGTTTCCACCAGGCAGATTGAAAAAAAAACAAATCTCAGGGACTTGCTCAGTGAGTGAGAAAAATTCCATTCAACACTACATTGTACCTGCAAAACAATCATAACGGGGTCATATTGTTTGTATCCTTGTATGTAAATTAATTGGATCTCAGAACAAATTCCAGAAATATTTTTAGTAATGCAAAAATATGCACCGATCAAGGTAAGGTTTCAATATATCTGGAATATAATCAATGAATGAGCAAATTTAGTGAGGCCACAAAGTATAATATAGAAAAATAAATTGTATTTCTATATACCAGCAGTGTACAACCAGTTGTTTCAACCAGATTGAAATAAAAACATCATATAAAATAACATCAAATTTATGAAATGCTGAGGGATAAAATTTTCAAAAGATGTGAAAGCCTTGAAAATTGAAAATAACTGGCTCATATGGTCTGAGTGGCAAAGAAATTTTTTTTTCTTGAACCTATTGCATATCCCTTTTGTGCTCAGGGTATCTTAGAAAATGTAACACTTCTGAGCCATGCCCAAAATGGATCAAAATAGCATTTTGTATTAGAGTACATATTTCCTCCGAAGTCCAGAGGTCTACTAAGCACAATGCCTCTTGTGGCTGGAGGTGTGAGGTGCAACTATATCTTCATCTTAGAGAATATTCAATTTTGCCAAGTCCATGGATTCAGAAAATTTGACCAGTGTGGTAAACTCCTGAATCTGGTAAGTGGGGCTTATTTCCCATTTTCTAGTATTCCAGGATCATCCAGGGTATTTGCCACTTCTTGCTCACAAGATCCAATTAACATATCATCAGTAGAGTGGAACAGTGACATTTCATGAAATATCAAGATGACTAATGGAATGCAGACATATTATGCAGAGAACAAAAAAAAAGTAAAGTTCTGAATTGAGAATAAGTATGCCCTTACTATATATAAAAGCAAGCTGACTTTGATCCTTACTACTAATTGAGAATAAGCAAAACACATTTATTAAATCAATAGTTGTAAACTTAATACCAGTGACCTTGTTGGTCAACTCCAATAAATGGTCACATTTAGTATGCCAACTTCAACTGGAGATACCGCCAATTTTTAAGTATGGTATTCCAAAATTATCCACCTTTATCATAATGTTTTTTAAAGGAGCAGGAATTAAACCTTGGGATAATTAGGGAAATCCTAATCCGTTTTTTTTCAAGCCTTTTGTAAGACCACTAATCACTGTGATTTCTTTGGGATAGTATTGATTCTGTTACAGTATTTGCCAAGAGCCTTTCACTTGACTCTTACAAGCATTAAGGCCTTTATTTTATTATTTTTTAAATAATTTATTTATATATATTTCATATCAATTTAATTTCCATTTAATCTCTGGGGGTCACCCACCACCTCCCCTCCCTAACCACTTCAGCTGGTCCCCAGCCTCCCATTGTGTATTTTCATTTGGTTGCCCATATATTAGTGAAACCATTTGTTTCTGTCTTTTTCTTTCTGACTCATTTCTGCTAGTATGGTTTCTTCTAGGTACATCCATGTTTCAATAAATTCATCAAATTTGTCATTTTTAATCGATGAGTAATACTCCATTGTGTATAATATATACTACATCTTCTTCATCCATTCATCTGTTTTGGGACATTTGGGTTGTTTCCATGTCCTTACAATTATAAACACTGTTGCAATAAACATCATAGCACAGGTGTCCTTTTGTACCCACATTGAGGTCTCCTTTGGGTAGAATCCCAGAAGAGTGATTGCTGGGTCAAATGGTAGTTTCATTTTCATTAGTTTGAGGGTCCTCCACACTGCTTTCCATAGTGGCTGGACCAGTTTACATACCTACCAGCAGTGTAAGAGTGTTCCTTTCACTCCACATCCATGCCAGCACTTATTGTTGCCTGTTTTTTTGATGTGAGCCATTCTTACTGGTGTAAGGTGGTATCTCATTGTGGTTTTGATTTGCATTTCTCTGATTGCCAGTGATGTTGAACAATTTTTCATGTGCCTGTTGGCCATTTGTATTTCCTCTTTGGAGAAGTGTCTTTTTAGTTCTCCCCATTTTTGGATTGGGTTTCTTGTTTTGTTTGTGTTTAGTTGTGTAAGTTCCTTATGGATCTGTATTATTAAACCCTTATCACTCTTGTGGAAGGCAAAAATTTTTTCCCATTTGGTTGGGCTTCTTTTAGTTTTTTCTGTTGTCTCTGTTGTACAGAAGCTTTTTAGTTTGATGTAGGCCCATCTGTTTATATTTTCCTTCAGTTATTTTGCCATCTGCAGATGTTTCCAAAAAGGGATTTCTGAATTGTACTTCATAGAGGGTTTTGCCCAGGTTTTCCTCTATGTATGTTATGGTTTCAGACATCTAAGTCTTTTACCCATTTTGAGTTGGTTTTTGTACATGGTGTGAGGATGTTGTGTTGGTCCATTATTTTGCAGGTCTTAGTCCAATTTTCCCAACACAATTTATTGAAGAGGCTATCTTTGCTCCAATGTAAGTTTTTCCCTCCTTTGTCAAAGATTAGTTGACTATGTATGTGTGGTTTTATTCCCGGGTTCTCAATTCTGTTCCATTGGTCTCATTGTCTGTTGTACCAGTACCATACTGTTTTAATTATTATGGCTTTGTAGTATAACTTGAAGTCTGGAATAGTTAGGCCTCTATTCTCTCTTTTTTTTTTTTGGCGAGGAGGTTTTTTGATATTCAAGGTCTTTTGTTATTCCATATGAATTTCTGTAATTTTAGTTCTATCTCTTTAAAGAATGTCATTGAAATTTTTATAGGGATTGCATTGAATCTGTAGATTGCTTTTGGTAGGATGGCCATCTTGATGATGTTAATTCTTCCAATCCATGAGCAAAGAATGTCTTTCCATTTCCTTATGTCTTCTATGTCTTTTAGCAGTGTTTTAAAGTTTTCTTTGTATAGTTCTTTCATGTGCTTTGTTAGGTTTATTCCCAAGTATTTAATTGTTTTTGGTGCTATGGTAAATGGGATGGCTTTTGTAATTTCTTCTTCCTCTGCTTGACTTTTTGCATATAGGAAGGCTACTGACTTCTGTGTGTTTATTTTATAACTAGCTACCTTACTGAACTGGTTTATTGTTTTGAGAAGTTTTTCTGTAGATTTTTTGGGGTTCTCTACATACAGAATCATATCATCTGCATATAATTATAGCTTCAGTTCCTCTTTTCCTATTCGTATCCTTTTTATATCTTTCTCTTGTAAGGTCCTTACTTTATGCATCTGTGGTCAGCTATAAATGTTTCTTTTGTGCCAAGTATATTTAAGCCAATCACATATGTAGGACCTAGAAAATAGCCACAAAATGGATCTGTGGACTCATTATATTCACTATAAAATGAATTTGGGTCAGAAATTTATCAACTGGTGTGCATAAATTTTACTCATCCTTAGTCCTTGACAAGTCTGAATATTCTCCCTTCTCCAGCAGATAGTTATCTTGGAAAAAAGATCATAATCTCTTGGGGAAGGATTGAAGAAATAGATACCTGTGATGACATTGCAGGATACTTCCTCAAGGGCATATGTCCTCTGCTTCAATTGATTGGCTCTCAGTCTGTGAACTTACTTAGACCTGGAAACGAAAAGAGAAATTGCACTTTTCTATTGTAATTGCTGAAATCAACCATCACTTACCAGCTGTCATTTTTTTAAAAAGGTATTGTTTTTCAGTAAATCAGGTAGCCAAGTCTGCTGTCCTTCTATTTTGACCCTAAAAACATTATGATTTTACAATAATCATTTTCTACATCCCTATGGGTCAAGGCATCCTGGTTGTCATTTCTTTTCTTTCTGTCCATTCTTAGGATGGTCAAAGATTTTGTGACAAAAAACAAATTTCAGTAATGCAAGCTTGGACTATTAATGATTATATGCAGCAATAGACAGAAACTATCCTGAGCATACTGATATATTGACCTTACTCATTATGGTAATCAGATCCATGTTGCCTCTGATGATTCTATGCTGCCACCTGGCTTCTGCTATTTCTTAATCCCTTCATCCTCCTGAATTCCAAGGATCACAACTCCATAGCAGGCACCATTTCACACCAACAGCCCCAATCTAAACAAAACCAGCAGTCATTAAGCCTCTCAAAGATATTGATGCCTCCTTCACAGATTAAGTATTTGTTGTCTCTGAAAGAACCTCTCATGAACTGTTGGGTGGTGGGTCTTTAGTATTTATATAGTAAATACATTCTCATTGTCTTGAGTCTTTTGAGCTCTTTCCTAATATTTTGCCAAGGAAATCTGGCAGCCCCATTTAATTTACTATGGGCAAACTGCAAAGAGCAATCCCAGCAGGCTGTGAGGATATGTTCTGGCTGTCTCTGCCCAAACACTAAAACCTAAGTCATAGACAATTGTCTCCACATCACTAAATTACTCCCAATCTAGCTTTAGTTCCACACTCCTTCCCAGTCAATGCTTTAAATATATGTTCCCTTACATGTTTCCTTGATTCATGCTACATGGTCCATGTTCAATTCCCTTGATGTGTAAGCATTTTTTTTTTCTGGAGCATACTATTTCCTCATTCAATTTGTGCTGAATTCTGACCCTAGATTTTAGCCTTGGGTGGGTAATGAGATGGTATAACCATCTTATAAGACAGCTATTTTACCTAAAGTACAAAAAAGCCTCTCTCCCCAACAAACAGAAAAATCTACTTTTGCCAGTTGAAGAATTTAGGCATTATAGATTCAGGATTACATATCCAAACTCCCCAGTTCCAGTTCTCAGTGCCCCATTTTTTTTCTATCAAGATTCTGTATTTCACATAGGAAATCTATCAAATATATGCAATCAGACTCCTTTGTGGCACTATCATCCCTAAAATCAGACTTAGGGGCTGCTTTTCAGCACATTCTACTCTGTGGCTGAGGAGCTGAGCATTTCTTCCTAAACTACTCTATAGGGCATGTCCTGAGTAGTTCCTCTCCCTTTGTGCAGTGTCATGATAGTAAATGACTGCAATGACTTTTTGAGGGAAGCTTGGAGGAAGATTTACAGTATACACTTGTGGCTGAGTTGTGGCTACTTTCATTCAATGACTTTCCATCTAAAAAATGGTATAGAGGACTACAAGATGAGAGACTTTGACTCTCCTATGTGGACAGTCAAGTCAGTCTTGTGGTCGTGAGAGCTCAGTTTATTTTTCCTGCAACAAGAGTCACATACCAATTATTGAAATGTCCATCTATTTCATGTGGCTTATGGAGAGACATTCTGATGCCCATCACTAGAAATATGTCCCTATTATCTCTAGCAAATAAGTGCTGTCACTTGGCTCTGCTTTGTTGGGATTCCAGCACATTCCCTGAAACCAGGGACTCGTTGCCATGGCAGAACCTCTCAACATGCTGCCCCGGCTTGCAGAGGACAACTCCAGAACTTTTTGAGGATATTAGTGCTCCCCTCATTAACGTACTGTGTGTTTTCCTGGTTAAGCAGAATCCAGGCCTCTGTTGAGGCCTCCAAGATGATATAAGGAGACTGGGTTAGGAGGTTAGAGTGCAGATCCCTTATGATGAGTCCACTCAACTATCCCTTTCTCTGAAAACTTTTCAATTCCTTTTTATTATGTGAAGAAAGTTCTCTGCATCTTCTTGAAGTACACAACTCACAATTGAGCTGAGGTTCAATCAAGTAAACAATTAGAACCACCTCTAGTTTGCAAGATGAACCTTTACTTCCATAATTTCTGAAAAGGGACTCCATCTCAATTTACTTGACTCAATACAATTAGATAATAGGTAATGTATCATAAGGAACTGATTGAACAGATACTGAAGAATCAAAAAGGCAAAAGGAAGACATTGAAAGCATATCAAAATAACAGCATAGAAAAAAAAGCTACTTTGCAAGGGTTGAGAAACAAAGAATTTAGATTTATTAAAACCTAGAAGCTTGAAGATCATTCCTGCATTCAGAACTCTATGAAATACGAAAGGGCACTGGCACTGGTAACTCTGAGGCTGATGCTGACTGGCATAAAACACACCAGCAAGGAACTTGCTGTCTCTCCTCCACCAGGAGTTCAGTCTCCCTCTAGTGTTCCCTTTTTAAAGAACCTAACAGGAAGCAAATGTTAAAATAGAAATAAAGTTCATAGAGTTTCATAAAGCCAAACAGAAAAATGAGGTTATGACAGTGACAATTGACTAAATGAAACCTTATCTGGATCGCCCCAAATAAGGAACCAGTCTCCTTCATAACCCTATGTATTTAATTATTTCTGTATCCCCTGAGACATGGACTGTGCTGTGGCCTCAGTTTCCCCTTTACCTCATCCCAATCAACTTTAGATGAAAGCATAGTGATTCTGATGCTGCTATAAGCAGTGGTTACTGCCACCTCCACCTATTCCCAGTCATAATGGCATCAAACTGGAGAGAAACACAACCCCAAAATCCTATTCTGAGGGGTCAGCTTTTAAAGGTTATCCCTGGTCCCAGCAGTCTTAGCCTGGGTTCTCCAGAGTGTAGCATTTGAGGCAAAAACTTAAAAGTTGCTATATTACCTGAAAATGCAAACACAGAAGTGAAGAAAATGAGAAAATAGTCAGGGGAAAAGGGAAAGCTAACATGAACCTTATTACTGAGTAAGCTACCACCTGGCTTCAAATATACCTCACTGCTTGATCTAGAAGGATCTTACAAGTAGAAAACCACAGTATTTCAGAATAGTCTATGGGATAAAGGGAGAGGGGAAAAGGTGCAGCTTTTTATTGACTTTTGTACTGGCTCCTGTCTCCCTCTAAGATCCACACACTCTCTTTTAGATTCACTTTGCTGTAATTCTGGTCTGAACACATGGCTGCTGAGTATTCAATTCCTGCCCTCAATTCCTCATGGCTGAGGTGCAGTAGGGACTCTGTGAGGCAGAGGTGCAATGACCTAGCCCAGGCAATGGTTCAGGCTGGATGAGCCTGTCTCCTACTGTTTAGGTCACCACAAGAGCAGCGAGGACATGAAGGGAGCAACACTGAAGTAGGAAACTGATGAGACTAAAAGACCCAAACGATGTCCACTATTAATGTCGCTTATAATAATAGAAGATGAGAAACAACCCAGAAAGCTATCAGTAGAATGATTAAACAAAAGACAGAATACTATGCATCTGTAAAAAATGAATATTTTATATTCTGTAATGGAATATATTAACTGAAAAAGAAAGGTCCAGATGAGCATTTATAATTTGTAAGCTTTCATTAAAAAGTGGAAAAGTGAGACTCCCTATTTATATCTGTTGTATAGCATAAAGAAATATTTGTATGACACATGTGAAATGAAAAGTATTCATCTGCAGGCACCAGGTAAGAACTGAGCACATGGGAACAAGCCAGGTGGTAGCTTACTCAGTAATAAGGTTCATGTTAGCTGAGAAACAAAACTAGTTTCTCCTATGAAATATTCTGGGCTTTTGGGTGATGAGATTGCATTAGCTAAGCTTTCGATATATATAAGAAAGTAGAGATGTGGGTGTTGGGGTCAGAGAAGCACTAGAGAATACCTAGAAAAGTAAAAAGTAAGGAAATCTTTTTATCTTCTGATGTCAACTGAAAACTATTATTGTCTCCATATAGTCTCGAGTATGATAATTTTAAATTAGTCCTAGGAACTAACAACGTAGAAGCATTTATTGCCAGCCATGTGATTATATTTAGCTTTTCAATATAAACCAAGAAATTATTTTTCAACTATTTTTAATTCTGATGTTCCCAAACTAATAATTCCCTTAAAAATACACATTTTAAAGTATCCTGACTTCTAAAAATGTCACTAGACACAAATGACCTTTTATTGAAACTAACAGTCCTCTACTGATAATAATTAGTCTAAAAACACAAAGTTTTAGTATTAGCAAACAGAGAAGGCATTGAATTATCTCAAGTTTACAAGCCAAGATGTTCATGATCTTTGTTAAATTTCCCTTTCTAAGCTTAAAGTAGGATATTAACATGCATAATGCATACATAAAGTGAAATTTGTTTTTCCAGTTTCCTTTTCTAGTAATTGAAGGATGCTGCATGTTATACCATTAAACAGAGCAGTCTTGGTGTCTGGGATAGGCTATTCTGGAATTGAAATTTTATCTAGGAGAAGGCAGTTCTGTACTTGGAGCATCTTTGTATCTGCATCCTTTATTATCATAGACTCAAAGACAATGATACTGATAGCTGGTTCCTCAACAGAAACACTGGAGGTCAGAAGTGGTGAAATAATAATAGCAAAGGACCAAGAGAAAAATGATCACCAATTTTAAGACCTCCACCAGGAAAAAAAAATTCAACAATGCAGGTAAAATCAAGTCGTCTCAAGACAAGTGAAAACTAAATGATCTCATTTACAGAATCACAAAGTAAAAATGCAAAGATTGTCTTCAGGCTAGAGTGAAATAACTCCAGAAACTCCCAAGTGTAGGGGAAAATAAGAGCATCTTATGGTGTTCTTGGTAACTTTCTAGGTTAAGTGCTCTAGGAAATTTCCAGATAAATCTAAATGATTATTAACTATACCAAATACTAACAATGAAGCCATGGAGATTACAAATTACACAAAAGGAATATATATAACAATCCTATAAAAGTTTAGAGGGAATTAAATGAAATTAAATTGTCCTAAAATACCAGTGTTTCTGAGGAAAAAGGTAAATGTATTTAATTTTATAAATCAAGGACGAAAGTTATAATAATTTGGGCCATCATTAAGATCAGTAAAAGTATGTATAATGCCAAATTAACAAAAGATTGCGTATAGCAAGAGGATTGAATAGAAAGCAAATAGTGATATGAAAGATTAAAACAAGTGTCAGGAGACAAAAAACAATATCTGAATAAGGAAGTTTTAATATAAAGAATATTTATCTTGATAACAAGGGAGTATCTCTTGTACAGTAGGTCTCCCAAAAATGTTCAGACAGGTGTTTTCCAAGATAGCCAGAGAAGGCTTTATTCCTCACTATGTGTGACCTTGGTATGTGGAACAACCAAGGTTCAGTGGGTTTTGGGAGAAATTATTATAACTTTATCAAACGTAGATTATCTAGACTTAGAATTATTTCCAAAATTAGCCATTTTATTTGAGAAACCTCTCTTATGACAGGACAAACATCTAGAGACAAGGTTTCGTCATTTGAGACTCAAAATATGTACAGCAAAATTGATGGAATTACAAAGGGCAATAAACAAATCCACAATATCACTATTGTAATGTATATTTTTAATAAATAAATACATAGATTTTCATTAAGAATATAGAAGATTTGTAGGGTTATTGTCATGATACACACAGATCAGTGAGATCATAAAGAGAACCCACAAGCAGATCTATACATACATAGATGCTTGATGTGTCATGAAATTAGTACTGGGTACAGTGAAGGAAAAGATCTTTTCAAAATATATAGTTGGGATAAAGATAAACTCTAAAAGGAATAATTGATGTGGTAAGTTCATTTGTATTTTTCACTATAATAAAATAATTGAAATTTTTACAGTAAAACAATGAAATTCTATTTATCAGAAGACACTGGTAAAAGACTAAAAAATAAAGGCACAGAGTGGGAGAACTCATTTGCATAACATTTCCGTGACCTCAACTAACAAAAAGATTGCATCCAGAGCATTATGAGAAAGACAACTCAATTTAAAAAAAAGGTGGGGGTGGTGGTGGTAAATCTTAAATAGGTATTTTACATAAGAAGATATCCGAATAGCTTATAAAGAAACTTGATCTTATTAGTCATCAGGAATAGTAGATTTAAGCTAAAATGAGATCTATTTACCAACTGAACATCTAAAACGAAAAGTCTGATAATAGCAACATAGATGTATACCAAAAGATATATAGAAGAATTTTGATTGCAGCATTTTGCATAATAGCCAAATAGTGGAAACAACGCAGATGTCCATCAATGACAGACTGGAATAAAAAAGGGAAATGTGGCATATTTACTCAATTGAATATTATACAGCAACAGAAATGAATGACAACTCACATTTCCAAAGTGGATAATTTAAAAAATAATGTGATAAGTAAAAGAAGCCAAGTAGAGCAGATTGCATAGAAAGTTCAAAATCAACCTAAAATAAAACTGTAATGTTTAGGATGCATGTCTATGTTGTTATATACAAATGTAGAGAGAGAAGACGCAGATAACTGCAAAAGTTGAGCAAGTCTCTATCTATAGGGAGAGAGTACTAATGACTGTGTAGGGATTTCTGGGGGCAATGACAAGATGTATTTCTGTATCTGGGTCACAGCTGCACAAGTGTCTGTCTTCCAATAATTCATTTAGCTGAATATTAATGTTTTTATACTTTTCTAAATGTGTGTTATATTTCATCATAAAATGACTCCAACACCAAACAAATCATCCTAAAGGGGTTGCAACGTTGTGCTGGATGTTTCCTGGTGGCTTTTTCTTTTAAACTATGAGAACAATATTATAGTACTCTCTCTTCCACGTTAGGCAGATGCACTATATTTTAGTCATTTTTGTCTTCCAAAAGGTAGCACCATAACTGGTGCTACCCTAAGTGTCACCCTAGTACCCTAAGTGTTATTAAACTGGGACTTATCTAAGTCAAAAGCTTTTCTCTTCTAAGATAGCATAATTCATACAGAGTGGAATAGGCAAACCCTAGTTCGAAGCGCAAGTTCTGTCCAATACACCATATCTGTCCCTCCGTATTTCTGCTGTGGCAAACAAAAGCTCTCCCCGATTCTGGATGCCAACTGCACACACGGCTGTATTTAAAAAAAAAACCTATTTTCTCCCAGAGACTGCAAATAGATTACAAGATTAAAGGCATCTAGAAAGTGAGAAAAAAAATAAAAAGCTTTGACTACAGAGCCTGTCTTTGGCAGGACAAGGTAGAAATTGTCTACCTTTTTTCTCTTGTATTAAACTGACATCAGACACGGTGCCAACATCCCTTCCTCCAGCCAGAGGCATTGTCCTTTTGCCCTCAGCACAGTAATTTGACATTTTGAGAACATCTGAGATAGTGTTAAGTTTTTATTTTGGAGTAACTCTCTGAAGTCTCCTTCCCTTTTTTTGTCCATAGTTCATAGAAGTCTAACTAGTTCATCATGATGTGGTCAAGAAATATTGGTGTCAAGATTTTTGAAACACAGTTCAACAGACATCAAGTCTAGGTCTCTAGACATGTTTGCCTTTGAGGGACAGATCTTTTTCCGATTGATGTTTGACATACAAATTAAATGCACATGGAACAGAATAGAAAGGTTTTTCCTTGCTCACTAATAATGACAATTCAGGAGATTCTCAGGTGGAGAAGCAAGTTCTGGGAACTTCCTGGGAAGGAAGTTTTCCAAATTTTAAGTCACAGTCCATTAGTAATCCTGCCCACTTGGGGAAAAATAAAATAAAATAGACTGGGAGCTAGTACAGTGCATTTCCTATAGTTACAGTATGCACCATTTCATGAAACCTTTGTTTCACACTATCTCTGGGGATGCAGGTACATGTGTGTATATACATGCATATATCTGCATGCATTAAATTATGTTATAAAATGTTTTTCTTAATGTGCACCATAGTAACTATATGCCTCCTCTGTGGATGATAATTTTCTTCTGCTCTCTATAACATTCATATGAAAGGCCTTTAGTTATGTGTTCATTTTTGTGATAATTCAGGTTCAAGAAATATTACAGAGAACAGTATGTACATAGCACATGACCTAATTCATCTGAATCATAACTTGATAATGGCCCAGAATCAAGTAGATGGCCAGCTGACCAGCATGAGCCAGAAATTCTTGTGATATCAGTAGGTTAAAGCAAGCAAAAATTCTGCACGCTATTTTAATTCTGCTTCTAAGACAACAATATAAAGGGCCAGGTAATGCAAGGTCTGTGCCTCAGTCCACTGAAGGTTAATACTCTAGTTGAGGTAAACTACTTCCAGACACTAGAAATGTTAGAAACAGAAATCTCTCCATGTCTTTTACATATTTTTCCCATTTACAGCAACACATGTTTAGTGTTTTCTGTTTACCTTTATCCCCAATGGGATGGGTTAGTTTCATTTCATTTATGAAGGATTTTATAAATATAGCTGAACTCAGTTCTCCTTTTGGCGTGGTGCTCTGATTTATATTTTGAATTATATGGAGTATATATGAAGAAAAACCTTTAATACTATTTTTTAAAGCCTACAGTAATAATTGGAAATAAATCTGCCCTAATAGATTATAACATAAAACTTTGGATTTTTCTCCCATTGTTTCATTGAAAAGCTGTATGTTTTTTCTTCTGTCATTTCTTTGATTTCAGGAAACTGATAAAAGAATTCTGATGAGAATAAGCTACGTATGTGACACACTTGAATTTTATTTTGATTGCAACAAATAAAGACAAAACTATACTATATTACTACATTTATGGTACAAGATGCTAATCTATTGACCGAAAACTTTACTACAAGTGCAAAAGCATATGTGTATGTTATGAATGAAGATTTGTGAAACGATTTGGTAGAGATAAATAGGAATAAAGATATTCTTCTGTGAACGTAAATAGGCTAGACATCTTTCTAATTTCTTGTGAGTCATGCCAGAGTGAGCAATGCATGGCTGAATCCAGGATGAATGTAAGAGGCAGACAGATTTTAAAGCAGCAAGAGCTGAATTTTGTATCTGATTCTAACATAATCAATTACCTGTGATCAGCATGAATTCATTTCCTCAGAAGTTTCCAGCAGAATTACATTAGTAAAATAACTTCTGAGAATTATTTGCTTGATGTCAGAATGATACAGCTGAATGTTACAGTTTAGAGAGTAAACATCTCAGGGGGAGATGAACTTCCTTTTTCCAAAATACAAAGACAATCTCCAATTTCTCACCTTCTTCTTTTCACCAGAAGAGTGTCGAGTCCTGTTTTAAGACCTCCAACAAATTAGCAGATGTACCAGACGCTGGGCTAATTCTTACACATGCATTTTGTCTTTACAACAAACCTATACACGACACAGACCATTTTGTCTTGACAAGAAACCTATGAACCTACATAAACAAGGCTATTTAAGTACTGGATCCTTTTTTCTAGCTCAGCACTCCTATTCAATTGCAAAGCCAGTAGGGCACATGCTGTTTGACAGCATTTTACTTCTATCTCTATGGCCCTGTACTCCCAAGAAACAAGTAAGACACAACAAGCAATGTGATGGTCAGATGATATGTATGTCTAAAAAAATCATAGAATGAAAAAAAACTTAAAATAAAAATCATAGAATGTTTATTATAGTTATGTATTTATTGGAAGGCCATATTGTATACATAATTATTTGTTTCAAGCTATGTTGATAGATACATCATTTTATATTATCAGTCAACAATTTTATGAAGCACTTCATCTTCAAATAATTTGTTGTACTAGTACCTACTATGTAAAAATATTATGGGGTGATATTTTTCATGCTGAAGTTCAAAACGTTTTACTTTTCAGAAATTCATTTTAGGAAAGATCAGTGTCAAACAATACTCTAGCAGTACCATAACCTGTATGAAAATCATAATCCTTTGATTTTGCTTTGCAAGGTACAAATGCTGCTTACCGGAAACAAGTGAGATGGTTCACCATTGCTCAAAACCCAACATCAATAATTATTGCGTTCCTGCATGGTGGATGATAAAGCCTTTCAAGCTGAGATTATGTGTGTTTAGACAAGGCGCACACTACATGAAACAAACTTATAAAGAGTTGTTATAAAGTGGAAAACAAGAATAAAGTTAGTTTCCTTTATCCCTAGCATGTAAAGATGCTTGTGGTTGTAGAACCTTTTACAATTTTTTTATATGAGAGAATTCCTACCCTTCCTGGTACAAAGAATTTAAGAATATGCTAAGAATCCTCTACACTAAATATTCACAGGAAAAGTCAGAAAAAAAGAACTAACTAGATTAAATGACTGTGTTGTCTGAGATTTATTTTTTAAGTCACTGGTCTCTCAAGTGAACGCCTAAAGTAAAACAAGACTTAATAGGATCCCCCTTATCCAACTTATCTGAGTCCTCAACATCATCAAAATAACCTGACAGTGACATATTTTTAGATCAAGGGGTAAATGTGTTTTGCATAAGAGGAGTTAGTAAATAGTTTCCATGTTTGAGATTAAAGTTCTCTTTTGGAGCCAAAACAGGTAAAAGAAGTCCTGTCACCATTATCCACTGTACTTTCTGTGAGATCCAAAATTATTCAATAAGTGGTAGCACTTTATTGTGAAATACCCATTAATTATTTGCTGTTTCTAATCGCAAGCTGATAAATCTAAACAATGCAGTGAAATTTAAAATATCTCCAACTACAAAGCAAGTATGAAAATCCAATCTAGCTTATAAATCCACTTAATCTCTGATACAAGATAAATTAAACTACACTATTGGTTTGGATTATTCCTGTCCTAATCCCCAGAGCCCAAGATTCAAAGGGCACCACTGACCCTTACGCTCCTTTCAAGCACTGCGGCAGCTTCTGATAAGGGTGGTAGGGTGGTGCCCAGAGTCCACAGAATGAGGAAATTCAGGCTCTCTTGGACCTGATGTTGGCACTCCAGAAGGCGGGAAGATGTGGGAGTGATGTTTTAAACCCAGATTAAGAATTCTCAGTTGCATACCCTAACGTTTAAAAATAATTGAGTACATCCCCCAACATATATGGATGTATTAAATTTATAAATTGTTACTTACAATTATTATAGTAATATACGGACTAAAAAAGCTTATATAAATAGAAATTTTTTAATTCAACTTAAAATGTAAACAAGTCCTCACATTTTCTAGCTGCACTCAATGGGTTGCCTTGATCACACCCTGGAATGCACATGCTGGTCTAGACTAGACAAGTACAGGCTAATCTGACCTTACATTTGAAATCACAAGTCCCTTGATTAGCGACTATTTCAATGTCCTTTACTTTTAGGAACAAGATTTAGAGCATTTGAAAAATTACTACATTTATGCAATATTGAAAAAGAATTTCCTTGGAATCTAAACTATGTGTCATGTTGTGGAGGATTATGCTTAAACAGACTTAAACCCAGTTTGAGAGAAGTCAGTAAAGTAGATTTAGGGTTATATAAAATTTGAGTTTAGTCAAAAGAATTTACTAGGTAAATATTATGTAGAATTCCTCAGTAACTTAAAAAAAAGATATAATTTATATCTATTAGTTTCAGTGTACAAAACAATGATTTAATATTTTAATGTATTGCAAATTAATTACCACAATTAAATCTTTTTTTCTTGTGATGAACACATTTAAGATCTATTTATTTAGCAATTAGCAAACATGCAATACACTATTACTAACTGCATTACAGCCATGCTGGGCATTATATCCCAGTGACTTACTTATTTTATAATTGAAAGTTTGAGTACTTTCATTCCATTGTTCATTTCACCTACTCCCAATTCCCCTGGCAAACACCAACCTATTCTCTGTATCTCTGGGTTTGGTGTTTTGTTTTGTGTTGTTTTAGATGGATGCCCAGAGAAGAGAGGTCATACAATATTTTTCTCCATTTTATTTATTTCATTTAGTATAATGTCCTCAAAGTCCATGTATGTTGTCACAAATGGTAGATTTCCTTCTTTATAGTCCATTACATGCATGTGGTTACAGCCACACATTACATGTATGTCAAACTGCACACACACATGTACACACTACACGGACACACCACACTCATGGACACGGTACCATGAGCATGCGTGCACATGTATGTGGTATATGCACACACATACACCTGCATGTATGGTACATGCAGTACATATACCTGCATGTATGGTATGTGTGCCTTCAGTATATGTTGATATGTGTATGTGCACTGTGTACACATATACATATATGCACACATATCCATATCTATGCATATATACACAAACAATCCATTCTTAGTTTTCAGACACTAGTTCTCACTATGTTGCCCAGCGTAGTCCCAAATCTGCAAACTCAAGTGGTCCCTGGCTTCAGCCTCCCATGGCTAGGATTACAAGTGCAAGCCATCACACCCAGCTATTTTTTGAGACTAGTCTTGTTATGTACATGTCTGGGGTAGTCTCGAACCCACGAACTCAAGCAATTCCTAGCCTCAGCCTCCCAAGGCTGGGCTTAAAGGCTTGTGCCACCGCACCCAGCTCACACAACCCATTCTTTATCTGTTCATTCATTGATGGACACTTAGGTTGTTGACATGACTTGACTTTTTGCAAATAAAACTGCTTTGAACATAAGAGTGCAGATATCTTTTTTGAGTAGGTATTTTTATTTTCTTTGATTATAAGAAGTGGAATAACTATCATATGGTAATTTTTTAATTTTTGACAATTTGTCATATTGCTTTAATCAATAAACATTTTCTTCTATGTCATTCTAGACTGTACTGCTCTTAAATGTTAATAACTATAACCATCATGACAAAGTCCTTATATTTGTTAGGAATTGATACAAAATTTTTATTGTATCAAAAAATTCAGTTTATTTGAGGTTTTTTTGTTTGTTTTTACTTAGATCTTTTTTTTTCACTTAGAAAAGTAGTTTTCCAAGACAATAGATAGTAATAATAATAATAATAATAATAATAATAATAAT
>PVHY01012524.1:0-44221 GCA_004024945.1 Uropsilus gracilis | reverse complement strand
TTTTTTTTTTTTTTTTGAGACTAGGTCTCACTATCTGCCTGTGGAACCACAGGCTCTCGTTGCCCAGGGTACCACAGACTCAAGCAATCCCCAGCCTCAGCTTCCCAGGTAGCTGGGATTACAGGCACGTGCCACCATGCCCAGCTATTTTTTTGGAACTAGGTCTCACTACAGGCCCCAGGTGGGACTCGAACCACAATCCCTAGCTCCTGCCGCTTCATAGGCTGAAGCTTACAGGCACGAGCCACTGTACCCAGCTAGAATACTCTTTTTTAAAAGCAATTTTATTATAGAAAAAAATACATATATGTGCACAAATAAGAGTATAGTGCTGTCACCTCATGACTTATGTCCAGCTCTAGCAAGTACCAAATCTTGACCATCTTGTTTCATGCAGTCACTGCCTCCACCACTATATTAATTAGAAGCAACCTCATATACCATATCATACCACCCTCTTGTGTTCCCACAATACACTAATAAAGAAGCAGGGAGTGTACCCATGACAGCATACTGATAAAGAAACAGGGAGTCATGGAGCCATTTGGCAATGGTGGATATGCTGAAGAGGAGTGAGATCCTGGCTTTGTTTTATTGATGGAATTATTGTATACAGTATCAATTTTGTAGGGTAGGAGGGTCAGGGGTAAAAGTGAAAATATGTCTTGGACTTTAGGGGGGATGTATCTGCTGACTAAATATCTGCTTAATCATCAGATATTGTAATTTCATTGACCAAGCCCTGAGTTTTCAATGTCTCAAGGTATGAATTATGCATCCCTTGTTGCCCCCATCACACCTCTTGATGTCTTGATGCATACTCATTGACCCAGGGCGGTCCTAGTGTCTTGCTTTTGTTTAACTTGAAAGGAGCCTTTGCTTGGTCCATTACATTCTTTAGGTTCAGTATCTCATTGGTTTATTCTGACTTGCTGCACTGTACATAACATTTAATTAGTTCAGTAGACCCACACCAAGTATTTCATTTTGCATTCAGAAAGAGTTTTCTAGAAGGAAAGACTGAAGGAGGGATAAGCTGCTAATGTACACTTTCTGTGGCCACAGCAGGGTGTGCTCTGCATCCTGTCAGTCACTGTCTGAGCAGATGTGTATGTTTGCTATTTGCAGGACATCTAAAAGAGGCGAGCCTGTCTCTGGCAACAGCTCAGGTGTCACTGTGGTCATTTCCTTCCTGTGCTGGTCAGGGACACCATTGCCAGCTTGCAAACTCTGAAGTATTTTCCCTTTTTTCCATTTCCTGTCACTGTTTTGAAACTCAGAGGAAGAGAGGTACTCTGACCTGATAACTTTTCATTTACTCTCAAAGTCAGTGCCAAAGATTTGCAGGAAAGTGGGATCTAAGATCATAGCCATCATTTGAGGAATGCTAACATTGCAATTTCAGGGAAAAACTGGGATTTTCATTGAAGTTTGTGCAAATTGTTTTTTCCTACATTGCTGATATTGAACGGTCTTCCATAGATTATTACATGAATGGTGGAGAGAAATTTAAGTCTCATATTATTATATCTTTAATCACTCGAAAATGTCAGATCTTGTTAAAAATTATGGTGCTGAATAAATGACTTTTCTGAATATAGTAAGTTTTCTTTCAGTTTCAAAATAAAATGTCAGCAAAACAAATCAAGTTTTTTAAAAGTTACTCAACAACAAAAGAGCAAACAAGTGATTAAAAAATGTACAGGACTCAAAGAACATATGCTAATGGCCAATAAACTGTGTGAACATGCTCTACATCACCAGTCGTCAAGGAAACGAAAGTCATAAGAACAAAGAGCTATCTCACCCTACATTCATCAGAGGACTATTAACTCAGAAATAACCTGTTCATAAGAGTACAATGAAACTGGAGCTCTTGTGCATTACTGATGTGAATATAAAATGATAAAACCGCTGTGGAAAACAGTATGGTAGTTCCTCAAAAAGTATACATCTGTGTATCACTCCTATGTTGGCTCTAAGAAAATTGAAAGCAGATGCTAAAATACTTATAAACACATGTTCATACTCATTATTCACAATAGCCAAAAGGTGGAAACAATCCAAATTTCCATTGATAGATGAGTAGGTAAATGAAATACGGTTTGTACACACGATGGAATATTGCTCAGTCACAAAAGGAAGGAAATTCTGACGTGCTACAATATGGGTTAACTTCGGAGACATTATTGCTAATTGAAACAAGCTAGATACAAAGTGATAAATAATACATGATTCTACTTATGAAGTATCAAAAACAGGCAAATTTGTAGAGACATAAAGTAGAATGGTTACCAGGGGCTCAGAAGACCAGATGGGGAGTGATCATTTAATGGGGACCGAGTTTTAGTTTGGGATAATGAAAAGTCCTGGAAATGGATGGTAGTGGTGATTACCCAACAATGTAAATGTACATGCCACTGAATTATACATTTTAAAAAACTGGTTAAATGATAGAATTTATTTTTATGTCTATTTTACCATAATAAAAATGCAAAACAAGGCAAACAAATAGAATAACATAAATCACATAAATATGAATTTGAAAAAAAATTGACTAAGCAGATTTCAGAACAAGGATTACATGAGATAGAGAGGTATATTGCATGCTGTTAAAGGAGTTTGAGACTCATCAAGAAAACATACCTGTCCTAAATATATGTGGGTCTAGTACAGAACTTCAAAATACTGATACAACTAAAATGATAAATAGGTAAATGCATGATTATAGTTAGTGATTTCAGCATTTCTTGGTAAATGATGGCACAAGAAGACAGAAAATCAATTTAAGGATCCAGAATACCTATGAGACTTTGTTAAGCATCTTGACTTACTAGGCATAAGAGTGTGTTCTCTGACAACAAAAATTAACCAGTAACAGAAAGATATTTTTAAAAATCTGTAAGAGTCTGGAAATTAATACATTCTCAAATAACCCATAAGTTAGAGAAATGATGAAGTTAAATGATTTCTTCTAACTAGACTATATTAATTAGAAAATATTTTGAATTGAACAATGATGAAAATAGCATTAAATTTGCATAATTTAGCTAAAATAGTGTTCAAAGAGAAATTACAATTTTAAAATGTACTGGGAAAGAAAAATGTCTTTAAAACCAGTATCTAAGCCTCACATTTTACAAAGCTAAAAAAAAGAGCAAATTAAACTCAAAATAGACAAAAGAAAAATAGCAAATGAAATAGCAAATAGTAAGTAAAAATCAATGAAATCAGCAACTAGTTCTTTGAAAAGTTCAATATAATTGATAAACTTGAAGTTAGGCTGATTAAGGAAATGAGAACATACAAATTATCAATATGGGCAGTGATACAGTAAATAACACAGATTCCACAAATACTAAAATGAAATTAAAGGAAGATTATGAAGAACTTGATGCAAATAAATCCAAAGAATTAAATGAAACAAACTAACTGAAATACTCAAATTACTGAAATGAACTCAAAGAGAAAGAGAAAATCTGAGAAGAAAAAAATCTGTAGAAGCCCAACATATATTAAAGAAATTAAATTAGTATTTAATAACCTTCCCATAAGGAAAATTCCAAGTTGCTGTGATTTCAGTGGTTAACTCTACTCAAAACTTGCGGAAGAAATAATGTTAATCTTACACAGAATCTTTTTCTCCTCTGAAAACAGAGGAGGGAATATTCCCAACTCATTCTGAGACCAGACCTTACCCTAGTACTAAACCTGATAAAGATATAGCAAGAAATCTATAGACTAGTAACTCTCATGAAGACTAGTACCTCTCATGAAGACAGACAAATAATTCTTTAAAAATACTAGTTAACTGAATCTTGCAGCATATAAAAAAAAGATCATAAACTTTGAATATGTGGAATTTATCACAGTGATACAAGATTGATTTGACATTCAAAATTCGAAGTAATTCACTATATCACCAAAAGAAAAAGGGAAAAAAGATAATAGATTTTTTAAAGAGCACTAACAAAATTAACACGTATTTATAATTAAAAAAAAAAACTTACAAATATCTCAACAAACCAAGAAGGAAAGGAAATTTTCATGACCTCATTTAGGATCACTGAAAACCTAGAACTAATATTATACTTAAAGTTAAGAGACTACGCTAATCCCCCAAGGTCAGTAACAAGACAAAAATGCCTACTGTCATCATTTTTGTTCAACAATTTAGTGGCACTCCTAGCCAGAAGAGTAAGGGGGAAAAGAGGGACATGAAATGCAAAGAAGTAAAATTATTTTCATTCATAGACATGTCCATATTAGGTAACACATGTTCATGTACAATGAAAAATTCTAACAACTTTACAAAAAAATCTACTAGGCCATATAAGTGATGTTGGCAAACCCACAGGATGCAGAGTTACTATTCAATAAGCAATTTGAAAGTGAAGTTTTTAAAAAGGCTATTTACAATATCATCAAAACCCATAAGAACACATGAGGATAAATACAACAGAATATGTGTAAGACAGGTACACTAAAAACTATAAAATGTTGCTGAGAGACATTAAAGCCCTAAATAAGAAGCTATGCCAAGGTCATGGATCGTAAGTCTTAATATTGTCAAAATTTCAATTCCCAATTGTAAAATGGTCCAGCTACTATGGAAGACTGTGTGGAGGTTCCACAGAATACTAAAAATGGATTGACCACATGATCCAGAGATTCTACTACAGAGAATCTACAAAGGACGCAAAAACATTAATTCAAAAGGAAACCTGCACTCCTAAGTTTATTACAGCACTATTTACAATGGCAGAATATGGAAACAACCCAAATATCCCAAAATAGATGAATTAATCATAAACTTTACTCAGTGATCAAAAAAGACAAGCTTATGCCATTTGCAGCAACATGTATGGAGCTGGAAGGGATTTTTCTAGCTAAAATTAGTCAAAAGGAAAAAGATAAATATCTGATGCTCTCACATATATGAAGAATATAGAGAAACCAAACGTTCAAGAAAAAATTAAAACTAATGAGCTGATCATAAAACTGAGAGAAACAGCAAGAGCCTAGGAGGGAAGGGGGCAAGTCAGGGGAGGAAGGAACACAAAGGAATATGGTGACACATCATGGGTGATATGGTGGTGGGAGAACTATGAGAACTATAGCAATGTTAAAAATCATAAAGTAAGAAACAAAAAATCATCATTTAAGCCATTACTGTGTTCTTGACAGTGTGCTAGATGGTTTACATGTAAGGCTATGCTGATTTTCATGAACATTTTACAAAGGCAATATTATTAAACTGATTTAAAGTTGAGAAAAAAAATTCAATTTCTCCCATGTTGGTTAAATTCCCATAAAGATTCAATATAATCCCAAATTAAAAATCTCAGAAGATTTTATGTAAAAACTAGAAGTTGATTGTAAAATGTATGTAGTTATGCAAAGGACAGAAACCAAGTTTAAAAAAAAAAACATAACAAATGAAAAACAAAATGGGAGACTTACACTGCCTGATTTTTAAATTTACTAAAAAGCTATCATAATTGAAACAGTGTGGTACTGGCATAAAAGTAGACATCTTCACCAAAGAAACAAAATAGAGAGTGCACAGTTCCAGATTCAGTTGCTTTTTGACAAAAGCAATGAGTTCAATGGAAAAAAGACTCTCTTCCCACCCCAGGTACTGGAACTATTGAATATCCAATGGGAAGAGATGAATTTTGATTCTTATATGATACAGTACACAAAAATTAACTTGAAATGGATCATTAACCCCAAAACAGAAGCTAAAACTATAAATCTTTAAGAAGAAAATATTTGCCACTTTGATGAAGATTTCTTAGGACACAAGAAAGTATATGCCATAAAAGGGGGAAAAAAGGATTAAGTGAACTTCACTGAAATTTAAAACATCTCTCCTTTTAAAGGCACCATTAAGAAAAGGAAAAAGATAAGCCAAAAACTCTATGTTTGACAAAGGACTTTTATGATGAATATTACAACTCTTAACACAAAAGGCAAAGTTTTGCATTAAAAATGGGGTAACAGATTTAAGTAGATATAAGTAGAGCCAATGAGCACATGAAAAGATATTTTGTATCTAGTCATAAGTGAAATGCAACTTAAAATCATGAAATACCATCAGTCATCCATTAGCATGACTCAGGTTTAAAAGACTGATGATAACCCACGTTGCCAAGAAGACAGAGCACTGGAATATTCATACACTACTAATGGGAACATAAACTGGAACAAGTTTGGAAAAATTGGGTAATTTCCTTTACTTTTACTTTATCTTTTTATTTTTTCCCCACCATTTGTGAACATTTTTATTTTATTTTTAAATTTTATTTAGTTATTATGTCGTTGTCAGCCCCAGGGTTCTCCCACCACCCTGTCACCCATGCGCCATCATCTTAATCTTTTGTGTCCATCCCACCCCTGGATCTGCAATCCATCACATTAAAAAAAAAAAAAGGTGCAATGTAATCTGGGAATGGTAAATAAATTAACTGTTCTATTTCTATTAAGAAAAGCAGTGTGCCAGGTAGTGCTCCTAGATATCGAGTCTGTGAAAAGGGGGGTGGAGAGTGATGAAGGCTGCTAGGAGTGGTCTCAGAGCACAGACCTGGGAGCGGGAGATGTATCTGTCATGGTACTGCTGCCACCAGGCCATATGGCCCTGGTCAGCCCCTTAGGACTACTTCACTTATCTCAGGGCTAAACATGACCACATCTTTGTAAAAGTCAAATTCACTTGAAAATGAGGTTATACCTATGGATGTCACAGAAGCATTTATGTACCGTCTAAAGCAAGGTGCTATACTTGTTCCCTTACATCACCAGTTGTAACTAATTCCAGTACCTGGTCACTTGGTTGATGATCTAAAATCAGTTATCCTCAAAATGAAATTTTGATAACTTCAGGAATGAAATCAAACTTATTTTAGTAAATTGGTTGTGAGGGAAAAGTCACTAATTTTGAACGCATATATGCATTTTTCTAAACATTGGGATCATTATTTTGAGTCATAGGTTCCTAGGTAGAAAAACCATTGCAGAGATTTGTTATTAGTTTTTATTTAAGTCCATTTTAAGTCCATGAACTTAAAATATATATACTTATGTATGTATGTATATATTCCGGAACTTTTTCATTATCCCAAACTAAAACTTTATACCCAATACAGACATCTCCTTATTTCCCCTTATAAGTTCCTAGGTTCTACTTTCTATCTCTTTGAATTTGCCTATTTTATTTATTTGTTTGTTTATTTAATTTTTGGAGACTAGGTCTTGCTATTTTGCCCGGGGAACCATCGGCTCACATTGCCTGGGGTACCATGGACTCAAGTGATCCCAGCCTCAGCTTCCCAGGAAGCTGGGATTACAGGCGCAAGCCACCATGCCTAGCTATTTTTTGAGACTAGGTCTCACTACGTTGCCCTGGGCGGGTCTTGAACCTGTGGACTCAAGCAATTCCTAGTCTTAACCTTGCTCTATAGGCTGCAATAAAAGGCACATGCCACTGTGCCCGGCCAGAATTTGCCTCTTTTATATAAAGGAAGCCATATAATATTTGTCATTTTATATCGAGTTTTCAAGGTTCATTCATGTATCAAAAATTCCTTACTTTTTAAGGTATTCCATTGTATGAATATGCCACATTTTATTTATTCATGAATCTACTGGACATTTTAGGTATTTCTAACTTTTGGCTATTGTGAATAGTGCTGCTATGGACATTGATGAACAAGTATCACTTTGAGTGCTTGCTTTCAGCTCTTAAAAGCACACACCTAAAAGTTGGGTCATAATGTAATTTTATGTTTGATTTTTTTTTTGAGAAACCACACAACTGTTTTCTGTATTGACCGCACCATTTCATATTCCTTTCAGCAACCCACAAGGGGTCCAACTTCTCCAAAATATCTGATATTGTGAACAACTTTGGGCAGCTTAAGTGATCTGTTTCAGTTTCTTCATCTCTAAAATGACCTGCTAGTATTAAATCATTCTTGGGGTGGTTGTGAAGTTTATTTAATCACTTTTTAAGATACTGTTGATTATTCACACAGACCACAGAGGAAAGAATAGACAAAAGTACCTGCTCCAGCAGAGTGCTGGTGGAAAAGAGTGACCAACTGATGGCAACATGGATAACTGAACACTGGTGCTGGGCTGCTTCCCTGCAGAGTTAAGCTCTGAGACAGCTATACTGGGTCCTATACCCCAAGCTATAAGGCACTATAGCAAGACAGGGAGACTAAGGAGCAAGTGGAAATAGGCCAGCACTCATGTTCCTGAGGGGGGGGGTGAGGAACTGGTCTGCCAGGACTCAGATTTAGCTGCGGTTTAAGTGTGATCTGTGGGCTTTCCTTTTCACATGCTTCTGCTGTCCTTCGACTCACCAGACCACACCATCAGAGACCTCAGGACCTCAGTATCCATAAGGCTGAGTGAGCAGCCTGACAGACAGAAGCTTTGAAGGCCCAAGCTATAGGACATCCTCTCTTCTCTCCAGGCCCCAGAGATGTGGAGAAACTACATGGTCCAAAGCTTCCTAAGGCACAGATGAGGCCCTTGCACACTGCTGGGCTCTGCTAAACACTGTTGGGCACAGTTAGGCCTGGTTGTGAAGTTTAAATGAACAAATATGTTAGGTGAGCTACGAAGTTACTAGAAGATAACCAATATTTGAGCGTACTAAAAAGCAGGTAATATTGTCACCATTACTGAAAAGCAGACTAAACACACAAATTCTATGGTCCACTCTCTTCACCCGGATCTCTTTGGGACTTGTAGGAGCCGCCGCGGATGGGCAGCGCAGTGGTAAGTGGTGGGGAGGCTGTCTTGGGCCCTGGAGATGACGCAGCCGTACGTGTACCGGAACAACTGAGAGATTGGGTGCTGTGGGTGGAGCCGTGCTGTGCAGAGGAGCTGAGCATCCCTTTCTCTTACGCAACAGGAAGGGGAGGCTCACGAAGGCTGAGCTAGTCCTCCAGCTCATACATCCTGTGATGGCATTGCTAGAACCTGGGCGTGGTCTCCTCGTTTCCGCCCTTCTCCTTTCGCACGTGCTCTGGGAAACAGCAGGCAGCAGAGCTCACAGCTTCTGCATGGATGCCACATGCACACAGCCAAGTGAAAGTCCCTTAATGGCAAGAAGCGGCCCCGGGTGATGCTGCAGTATTCCTGGCTGACCCGAGGGTGAGACTCATGCACCTGGTTTCCCCCCCAGGATGGCGTTCAGCAGTTTGGCTACTGTGATTGTAAGATAATGTTCTGGTGAACAGAACTTGGCCTGCTGGGAATGCACCACATCTCCTGGCCCATCACCTAACATGTCATTGCTACTCCTGTGGGCTTGTTTAGAGTGAAGCTTTGTGGCTTGTTTATAAGCTCTAGAAAGCCCTCAAACACTAGGTTTCTTAACCTACAGCAGTATAGGTTTTTTTCACTTTAAAATATGCCAGTTACCAGGTGTTGTTTCAGGACACGTTGTGGCTCTTCACTCCTGATACCACTGCTGTCCTTCCCCACTGCCAAGTGCTCGGGCTCTCTGTTCTTAGCCTCCTTGGAGCCGCTGGTTCACTACCAGGTTCTGTCCCATTATTTCTGTTGGGTTTGGATGGTACTGAAGGTGGGCACTGGGAGTTTTTCTAAAACCTTCCTTTTAGTTATTAAAAGTTTATTACAATATTTGAAAAGATCAAAAAGCCTTTCACTCCTATTACCCACCATTCTAGCACAAGAGCTGTTTTCATTTCTCCAGACGTTTTCTGGTCTTTCCTCATGTTGACACATACTTTACATTGTTATAATCAGCACACGCATGCAATTTAGCTTCTTAACTTTGTTCGCAAGCAGCTTTTTCAAGTCTGAGAATTTTGACAACTATATGATACTTTCAGGCTAATACGTTAGAACTTATTTAGACGTTTTTATAATTAGCATTTAATGTTTCCTTATTTTTTGCTATCGTGAATTTTATTTTATTTAGATATTATTGGCCTTATGCAGTGGCAAAAAGATGTAGGTTTATAAATGATAATTGAAATGAACCTCCATGCAATCACATTCGAATACTAAAATGGTTTCTACTGACATCTGTATTGTATAAGGAAAATAATTTTTTATAGTTTATCTTTCTGAACTTTTCCAAGTGGGTCATGCCACAGAATTTTAGACTGGTTACTGTCATCCAGTTACTCCCCTTACATCAGCCCTCTGGAGAGAACCACCAGCAAGAAGTGTCCTGGGAAAGGTGCTTGGGAATATGCCCCCTTTTGTGAGGGCCATTATTGGGCTGGCTCTCTGGGGTAGTATTTTCCATGAGCTGGTCAAGCATGGGTGTGTAACAGGGCTGTCCTGACGTGGGCCATCCAAAATCAAGTCAACGGATGGGATGACTGCACTGTGTGTACCATTCTGCCCTGAACCTGGATAAAATATATGAATCACCCATTTCCTTATGTTGAACAATAGGCAGTACAGAGATGTGATCCCTGAAGAAAAATAAGTGCTTTTGTTGGCAATATTTCTGCCTGCACTTCACGGATTCAACAGCTGGGAGTACAAGTATATGTTAGCTTTGCTGCACTGAAGGGTAGGAATGGATGTGTAGGGACTTGCCCACAATTTCTTGGACAGAGAAGGTAACTTGGAAGAGAGGGAGGTCTAGGAACACTCATGGAGTACCCTGGCTGTTTATGAGTACTGAGCTGTATGTGTGGGGGTGGGTATAGAAATTGACCAAGAACGACTGCCAGGGAGCTGTAGAAGGTTACTCCCAGAGCTCAACAACAAAGGACAGTTCTCACTGACCACCAGGTGCCGTGGAAACCCTGAAGGCTCCCACCTTAGTAAGGGGGTAAGTGATCTCCACAGTAACCATGCATTAGACCCCCTCCCTGACCCCTGTCAATAACAAAGCTTAAAAACAAGCCTTGAAAAGATCAAGCTAATCTATGCACCTTGAATGCCTGTCTAAACAGACTTGGAAGAAAGAAGAATTGTAGACCAAGATCCTTGATGAACACAGATGTAAAAACCCTCAGCAAGATACTAAATCATGCAATGTGAAAGAGACTCCCTCCTTTACCAATTAATTGGGGGGGGGGGAACGCCACCACAAATGGCTGTGGTCCCTTGGAAGAACTGCTAACACGAGAGAGGAGAGGAGCTAGACCAACCACCTAGGAAAGTCTGTCCCACCAGTGAACACCTCACTTCCTTCAACTGGAGTTGCAGTCTTAAAACCAGTTATCAGAACTGTTTGACACAGAACCAGCAACAAGTGACAGAAAGGGTCCTGGAGAAGCGTACCACACATCTGCCTGACAAGTTCCCAATGTGCTCGGCCTGACTATCAGCTACTCCTGGAGATCCGATCAACCTGATCTGTTGCTGTCCAGGAGTGCAAATCTGCACCCAGGAAAGAGGGACATAGCTCTAGAAAATGAAAAGATCAATGAACCAAACATAGACCAACAGCTTGCAGCAAGAGGAGTTGGAGTGAGCAAAGGGGGGGGGGGATGTGGGAAGGGGTGAGTGGGGAATAAGGGGTACAATACAACAATGCAAACATGACCAATATTGCATGATAATTACAAGATAGAAACATTTTTTAAAAAAGATAAGAAATCAGTCTTGTGTAAAAAGAAGAATACACTATAGTCAGCAGAGTGGTATTGGTAATAAAAGGTCAGTTCAACATTTGGAAAGCAATCAACTTAACTCTTGTATTAACAAACTCAGGAAGAGAAAATACAATTATATCAATAAATCCAGAAGTGACATTTAACAAAATTCAGTATCCATTTTTGATAATCAAAAAACTCAGTCAACCAGGAATAAAGACATTATTCCTCAGCCTGATGAAGGCATCTACAAAGCCCCCCCTGCTCAAGAATGAAAGACTAAATCATTTCCCTCTAAAATTAGCGAGCTCTTGCTCGCTACTTCTATACCATTGTTCTAGAGGTTCTAGCAGATGCTAGAGGCAAAAAAAAAAAAAAAAAAGAAATAGGCATACAGATGGGAAAGAAATAAAACCATCTTTAGTTGTAAATGACATGATTTTCTTTGTAGGCAATGCAGTAGAATTTACACAAGAGTCTGCTGACATCTGTTGTTGTTTTTTTTTTTTTTTTTTTGATGAAAAATCATTTCTCAGCTTATCCTCCTGAACTTTTTCAAGTAGGTCATGCCACAGAATTTTATTATGGATACTGCCATCCTCCTCCATACTTCTTTCCACACAGATAATCTAGAGCCTCCAGTCCTCAGTTCTTGCTGTGTGGGCCTCCCTTGCTCAGAATCAGATGCCCCCTGGTGCAACCTGGCTCTGTGCTTAGCCCTCCCCCTAACACCATGCTTAAGTTCTCTCCTCTGAGGGCCATTTTGAAACTGAGGTCTACTGGAGACCCATGTGGCTCAATATGTCTAAGTATAAATTTAAATTTGAAAGAGGGAAAATAAACTTGACTCTAAAATGATATGAATGAATGAATTACTCTGAACTAAAAGAAACTCAGTTATTTCCAAGTTAATCTGCATGTGCAAGATCTTCAAATGTATGTTAAGGTCCAGAATTGGCGGAGTTGAGGGGGGGGGGTGAGGAGTGTGAAGGATTGGAGGTGCTTACAAAGAACCAGTCTCTTCATTTCAAAGCCATCTGATATTTTTGGTCTCTACCTTTTGTAACTTCCTCTGAATAAGAGGAAATATAGTTGCCAGTTGTGTTTAATTTATTTTAAACAAATCAAAGTACTGATTTCTACTTCCTGCCTGTGTAATACTTGAGCTGCAGGCAGCTTCAAAGGACAGAATAGTTGTGTTCTTGAGCGATTGTGAGTCTGTTGTATTATATTATAAACAGTTCAAAGCTTTGCATTGTATAGAAGCAACTGGTACAAACAACAGATACGATTTTCTATATGCAGAACAAGCAAAGAACTCCACGTGACCTTTTGATTTGACTTGTACTAATTACAGATTCAATTTAAAATTAGGTATCTATATTATATATATATGTATGTATGTAAAAACAGTGCTGTTTTCTCGCACTGCTTAACTTGGTTCTGAAATATTTATCCCAAATGGCAGGTAGTTGAAAAAGATGAAAATAAAACTAAAGTAGAACCAAAAGCATATACAGTGGTTGGTGTTCTTGCAGGGGCATGGGGTTCAAGGCACCTAGATCACTAACTTTTCCAGACAGACCTCTCTCCAGAATGGATTCCTGGGCAAAGGGACTTCTGAATCTTTTCCTGAGTGTTGCTCCAGGCAGATGTCCATCACACAGATTGTTATGGCAAAGAGAGTAACAGACCTGGAATCCCCAAACAAGTTCAGTGGTTTTAAAAAAACAGTTACTTGAGTCAAGCTGGGGCTACTCAGCCTTCCAACCCAGCCTCTACTGCTGTCCTACCCCTCATCTGCCGTGACAGTTCAATCAACCTTCAGTACGTTCTGTGGAAAACTGGCATCCAGGAATGGAGGCAAATTTGTTTCCACATGGTCACCACATTGGTCACTGCCACACTGGCCACATGGGAGAAACTGTTCTCTCCTGGAGATAGGGTGAGCTCTCCCCCCCCCTGGGTGTCATTGTCTCCTGTTTAAGATTGCAGATTTCAAGGACGGTATGCTAAAATGTGAGAATGGACTTAGTTGGAATTTCCTTGCAGAAAGATACAAGAGGAAGGAAGGAGGAAAGCAGGTTTTTTATTTTGTAATTTAATAATTCAGGAGCTGTTCCTGGAAGGCAGGAAAACTGAAAGAATATATAAAGAGGGTTGAAACAAAGAGAAAAGATGGGGAAGAGGAAAGATGGAAATGGAGATTGAGATTCAGGTTTGGTTTCGGCCATTTTATAGGATGGAGATGTGAACCATGTGAGCTTGGCCATGTGGCCACCTGGGGCCTGCAGCCCTTGGCTGGCCCGGGCTAGTCACATGTGTGCTAAAGGTGGTTAAGAAGTTTGCAGATTTAAACTCCGTGTTGGAGTTTGTTTTGCTGAGCTTGACTTGTGTCTGGAAGATGCCGTGCTTAAGTCAGGCCTGAAAAGAAAGTGAACTTTGCTGGGTCTGGTACCATGAAGTTTATTCTATTACTTGGACAACAAGAAGAGGACAGCATGGAGGAGCTGGAGCATGCCAAAGGAGCGCACCAAAGGATGTCTTCAAACACACAGAGATGAACTCTAACTGGCTGATTTTGGTGAGATGATCAGGACTGAAAGACTGAGGATTTTTGGGCAATCTGGGAAAGGACTTTGGACAATGCTGAGAAAGGTTTGGACAATATTAAAGTAATCGGAGTTTTACTTACACGTTTCTTTTGTAGTAATTAGGAAATCACTTTGTTAGAAATAAATTCGTCTGCGCTGATAGTCTTGCTTGGAATTTTGGTTGAGAAGGCTGGGGATGGTGGAAAGGAGCCACGAGAGTTTAAAAGAGGGTAAATTGAGGCAAACTAGTGTAAAGTTTAAACTGTAGTTTTTAAGTTTTTCTTTTTAGATCTGTAAGAGGGAAAGAAAGCAGAGAGAAGCTGGTAGCTGATGCTTGCATACCAACAGAAGGTTAAGAGTGAAAATGCTAATGAACAGTTTGTAGCCTGCTTCCTAGGGAGAGAAGCAGGCATAGGTGTGTTACATCAAGTGAAAGGCAATTGCTAATGTAAACTGCTTGGTGCCTGCTTCAGAGAGAGAAGCAGACAGATGTGTGTTTCAAGTTTAAGTCAAAAAGCCTTTTTCTCTCTTTTGACCCTGTTTCACTGGGGTATAGGACCTGAGGCTGTGGGGGAGGAATAAGTGTGACAGATTTGGGGAGGGGTCACTGGGATCCACCAGACACTAGTTAGTGCCTGGGGTACAGGGCACATGCACATGCAGTTCCTGTGTGTGCAACCCACATGAATTTGGGAGGCCTCCACTCTCAAGAGCACAATTTAGAGCCACATGGGGCTGATGCCATCCAATCTGATATGAGTTGGAGAAAGGCTTTGAGATTTCTGGGTGAAACCTTACCCTGTTCTGACCAGCAACCCGAGGTCTGACCATGTCCTCTTCCCAGGACAGGACAGGGCAGGCTGGCAGGAAGTTGGTTGGCTGGCTGCAGTGGCTGTTGGCACTTTAATCTCTTGCCTATCTTTGCTCAGTGACTGTGAGAGCTCCAATTCCCTGTTTTCACTACTTTGCAAGTGCTGATAAGCTGGGAACAGCATAAATCAAATGCAAAGTAACATTTCCTGACTTAGGAAGCAAAAACTAAGTATGACCTTGGAAGTGCTCCCGGACACTATTCTTTCTAAAATTTCCCCCTAAATAATTTTCCTTCCTTATTCTTTTCTTTTTAAATTGTGGTAAAATATACAGAATATAAAATGACTGTTTTTTACCATTTCTGAGCCTATGGTTCAAATGCAATAAGCAGACTTGGCATTACTTTACAGCCATCACCACCCATCAACCACCAGAGACTTTTTATTACCAACAGAAATACTGCCTATGGTTCTCTCTGAAGCTGGCCTGAGGGCTGCTTGCCTCTGGCTAAGCAGATGTGGAATAACAAGGAGGCCCCATGTCCCCAGGCAGCACCTTGGTGGGGATGCCCAGAGGGGTAGATTGACCCAATTCTTGCCTGGCACCAAGTTCCCCTTGGTGTGGGTGAGATAGGGTGCTCAGGAAGGGTCACCCATGACCCTGACCGTGGGTGGCATCCCATCTGAGGACCGCTGTTTCTGCTGCAACAGAGGGGATCTTTGGTACAGTGCCAGCTGGCACAGGCTTTCCTCAAGTTAACAGCATGTGGCTCTTCATTCACCATTGTCTTGTTCTTACAAATTGGGTATATCAAGAAACTCAATTAATTCAGTTTTGCTCCAGGCACAGCAATGACCCATGAAGGACAACAGATGTTCTATTCGCACTTTGCAAATGAGAAAACTAGCACAGAGAAGGTAAAGCAAGGGTTCTGTTTCTGATTCTGATCTTGAAAAGGGTCATAGTGGCATTCTGCCAGGGTTCTGAACTCCACACACAGGGTTACAAATGGCAGGTAGAGAGGTAGCTGGGCTGTGGGCTGGCTCCTGGAGATGAGACCTGGGATGACACATACCTGTCCCTCACCCTTGCATACCCCCATGTCCTGGCTGAGATGCCCTCTCAGGTGCATCCAGGCCCAGGGTAAGAGGTCAGTGTGGCTTTCTCTCCTGAGGCAGAGTGACCAAGTTGAATCATTTCCAGGAATATTTTCAAGAGCAGAGACTCACTATTGGTCTGTGAGGGTATGAATTGGTTTACTTGTCTCTGAGAGCAGTTTCTGGGGAGGAAGAATGATAGGGAAGATATGGAGACTTGGGGGCTTCATGAGTGGCAAGGTCAGCTCTGGGCTGGGGCCAGACCTTGTATGCATGAGTTTTGACCCTGTGGCCCCACTTACTCTGTTTTTCCACTCTGCTTCCTCTGCAGCTGATGTCATTGTAGTTTCATATTTTTCTTTGGACTGAACCCTGGGCTGGGGTGGGGGGTGCCTATGGATCAGAATGCACCCTACCCCCAGCCCCCAACCAAGTGACTCAAAAATTCAAAATGGTCTTACCATCATTAAATAGTTGGAAAAAAATGAAAAGACTTATAGCACCCATGAAAATAATATGTATTCCAGTGTCAGTATCCATGACAAAGTTTTATCGAAACAGCCACCCTTCACTCATGATGGTCTGAAGTGCCTAATTGTGGAACTGGAGACTGCGTGCCCCAGAGAGCTGAAATATTTTCTCTCTAAGCCATTTCCTAAAGAGTTTTGCCAACCCCAGACATGTGTCCCTGATTCCTGTGATGACAGATAGCCACGCTGGTCATAGCATTGCATAGTTCACTCTCTTAACCAGAATGGAAGAGTGGTGTGCCCAATAGCAATTGTGTGTACCCTCAAGACAGAGCAGTGCCAGGCTATGCATGCCAGAGCTGGCCCTAGCCTGCAACTGCCTGAGACTGCATAGGGAGCACAGAGAAGACAAGGGTCTTCTGACCCCCACAACCAGTCAATCTATGTCCGGAGCTCACAGGATACTCTTCAATGGGACACTGATTGAGGAAACTTTTCTGCACTCCCAGCAGCTCCAAGAGAACTTGTCTGTGTGTAGTGCCTGTGAGTGCATGATGAGGTCCATCAGGAGTGGTGATGGATCCCTCCTCTCACAGCATTGTCTCCCCCAAGGTCCCAGATTTGCTCTGGAAACAACCCTGCAACCACAGGGGAAGCTAAAAAGGGTTGTGCAATACCCCAGGGAAAGCATGCCTAGGGGAGGGAGACTTCAGTGAATTTTAAGGTCTCTTTAGACCACACGTGGCATTTCCTCAGAAAATGGGGCTCAAGTGGAAAAACGAGGCCAGGTTGGCATTTCTGCTGCTCCCTCTATGTTTGGGTGAAAATTGAGGCTAGCATGTGGATAGAGGGTGGGAGGGTTGCAAAAACCTTTGCCCCCTGTTGTGTAACTTTTTGAAAAATTGTGATAGATACACATGGCATGACATTTACCACCATAAACATTTTTCAGTGTATATTTCAGCAGCATTAAGTGTATTTACAGTACTCTGCAGTCATCACCCCCATCCATCACCAGAACTCTGTCATCCTCCCAAACTGAAACTCTATCCCTTTCAAACAAAAGCTCGCCTCCTCCCTCCCATAGTCCCTGGTACCCATAGTCTACATTCTATCTTTATGGTTTTGACTGTTCTTGGGACCTTATATAAGGGAATCTAGCAGTACTTATATTTTTGTGACTGATTTAATCTCTGAGCATCAGGTCTCTAAGCGTCATCCATATTCTAGCATGCATCAGAATTTCCTTCCTTTTTAAGACTGAATAATATTAGATTGTATGTATACTTTGCTTATTATACAACTTCATATTGCTTCTTTGTTCATCTGTCAATAAACATTTAGTTTGCTTCTGCCTCTTGGCTATTGTGAATAGTGCTGCTGTGAACATGTGTGTACAAATATCTCTTAAAAACTCTGCTTTCAACTGTTTTGGGTGTATACCCAAAACTGGAATCGCTGGATCACACAGTAGTTCTTTTTTTAATTTTTAAGAAACTGTCATCCTGTTTTCCACAGTAGCCACCCCATTCCCACCAATAGGGCACAGGGATTCTGATTTTTCCACACCCTTGGCACCACTTGTTATTTTCTTTTTGTTTTTCAAATAACAGCCGTTTGAAAGGGTGCAGGGTGATTTTATTTTGGTTTTAAATAAGGTATACTTTCCATGCAATGAAATTCACAGATCTTGTTTCCCCATTAAGGCATTTTAAAGGACAAACATGCTCATGAAACCCATTTTCCATTAAGAGATAGATCATTTCCAGCACTCCGAAAAGTCCCCTCTCACCCACAGGTCAGTACTTCCCACCCTTGCCAACAGATTGCCACCTCCATGGAGGAACAGTGCCCGCCTTTGTCTTGATGTAGCTGAGCCCACAAAGTGGAAACTGAGAGGGGGTTATAGACCCGAGTTTGCCCTCTTTGCTCTGTAGCATCAGGGCCACTCTTGCCATAGGGAGGGGTTGCATTATGCTTTCAGGAGCATGGAGAGGGTCCCTCTGTGGTCTACAGAGTTTCGCTCCCAGATCATCTGTTTGCTTTTGGAGGACAGTACACAGGATGCAGGATGCTGGATGACAGGAGAATGATGTCAGTCCAGGTGCTTCCTGGGCAAGCTAGGGGAAGGTTCCTGAAAGAGAGGGCCAGGACACTGAGCCTTAGTGATGCTTATAATAGCGTTTCCCCTTGTTTAGTTGAATTTCTATTTGGATAGCCATGCCCCTAGCTGGCCTGTTCTCAGCTCTCAGCCAAAGGGCAGTTCGTCTTCAGAACTGACTTTCAGATAGAATGCTATCACCAACTAACCAAATACGCTCAACTTTGAAAACTGTCACTTTTAAAAGCAACAGTTTCAGAAAAACTGCAGCTCCTGAATCCAGGTGGGTGCCTGAAGTAAGTTAGGTCTTGACCTTACCATAGACTTGCCGAAGGTAGATGAGTCTTTTCTTCTCTCAGAGTCTCACTTCAACAAATGATTATTTCCATGAAGTGTCTGGAATACAGAATCTGGCATACAGCAGCCAGAGAGTGAAAACCAAACCTGACTTGGAGGGTCCACACAGAAGTTGTGAGCTTCTGATGATCTGAGGTAAATCAGAGGTTCCAATAATCCCTTCCTTGATTTCAATTAATTTGCTAAAACGGCTCACAGAACTCAGAGAAACATTCTACTTACAAGATCACAATTTATTACAAAAGGTAACTCAGGAAAAACCAACTGCAAGAGATGCACAGGGTGTGATGTGAGAATGGGTGCAGAGCTTCCAGGCCTCTGCTATTCCCCCCAAATTTCCATATGTTCACCAACCAGGAAGCTCTCCAAACCTATACTTTTGGAGTTTTATGAGGGGTTCATTACTTAGCATGACTGAATGAATCATTGATCATTGGAACCTGAACTAAAGCTACAGTCCTTTCTGCTTCCTTCTCCCATAAGGTCTGGGGATGGGACTGCAAGTATTAACCCTTTAGCCCTCGAGTCACAGGGTTAATTCTCCTGAAATCCAGTCCCCATCCTTAGCAGAGTTCCGGAAAAACCACCTCATCCACATTACAAAAGACACTTTTATCTCTCTTGTGACTTGGGAAATTCCAAGAGCTTTAGTAGTTCTGTGCCAGAAACAGGGACCAAATACGTATTTCTTATTATAAATCACAATATCACAATGAGGAAGGGAGACTTAGGTTGGCGATAGCACAATGCATAAATATTTATGCAAGTGCAGTGAAGAGACTACATTGAGTTTGGGGGCCGTCAGACTGGGCCCCTCCAAGAAACTCACTCCTGTCTGGCATTTGGACTCACCTTGACACAAGTGTGGGCCAGGAGCCGCCATCTCGTTGGGACTGCAAGTGAAAGGACCGAGACAGCATAGCTGGCATGGCCCTGGGTAGATGAGGACACCTTAGGGAGAGGGGTGCCTGTCGACACTACCCATTTGCTCAGAAGAGAGCTCCTATGGGCAGGGACGGTCTCAGAACCAGCACTGTCCTTTCAAACCTCAGTGACTGAGATTTCACTACCTGGGGTTCCAGGTGCCTTAGGCAGGAAGAGATGTGAAGTTTCTTTTTCATTCTCTTCCCTAAAATTGCTTTCTTCTAACATTGGTTACATGATTTTGCTGTTTCATGACTCCTTTTCTTCAAGACACGGGGTAAGCATGGAGGGGCTGGGGTCATCACCCATCAGTGTGGCCAGGCTGCTCAGCCTTGTGCCCTGCTCCCTGGCTGCAGTGTGTTCTCATGCCCCATGCCCCTTTCACCCTGGCACTTACAGCGGCCCTCTGTGCCCGGCGCCTCTCAGCCCAGTTCTGTGGCCGCCAGAATGACTGGCCACTACTTTATGCATTCCTCAGAGTTCTATTTTTTTAAAGCATGGCAGTAGGTTGAAATTTTCAGAAGCAAATGAAAATGGAATGGAATGCAGAAAACAAATTGACTTTTCAGAATTGCATTTTAAATCTCAGGCAGCTCTCTCTACTTTTCAGGCTTGCCGCCACCATACACACACATTTTAAAGAAAAATTGTGATATAGTTTAATTTGCCAGACACTCTTTCAATGGGAGTCCCAAAAACCAAGAACTTTTTTTTTTTTTTGCAAAAGGTCTTTAAAGAACTATGACTTGCTTTTAAATTACAAATACTATATAAAATGATGCCTTCTTTGGAAAACTAACAAAAAATTTAAACATTGTGATTTTCCCAAGATATTTGGGGAAGGAGGTATGTAAACTTTTCTATTTTTAAAAATATAGTACTTTCTAACTATACCTAAATTTGAAGGTATGACTCAACTTGAAGAGAGAGAACTTTAGCTCCTAGAAATTCTAGAAATGTCTCTGGAACATGAAATTTATCATCTTATAAATTTTTGAGTGAACAACTCAGTATAAATATATTGTGCAATCAGCCTCCAGAACTCTAAATTTAATCATATTTTTAAAAATGACATGAGATGGGACCTGAGATGGGATAAAACCCAATGAATGCTCCTTTCAAAAAATCAGCTGCCAAGAGTTGGACTTTGTTCTCCTGGCTCACTGGCCCTCCCACCCACCTCCTACCTTTCCCAGGCCCCCTGGCCTGCCCTGGCCCTGGGCTGCCATGGGGCCAGGACCACATCACAGTGCTTGCTGCCTGTGTAGATCTGTGGTGGGGTTGTTCCCCATTATCTGTGTGCTCCTGAGTAAGTGAAATAGATGGGATGTGGTACCCACATGACCCCTATGGAGTGAACTGGGGAGTAAAGTCCCATACTTTGGGGAGGTCATGACTGGTAGGGGCCCCTCCACACTCCACCACTCATATGCCCACTGGCACACATCTACTGCTGGTCCCTAACACTTCTTTTAGCCCATCCTTTGCTTCACACAGGGGGGCATATGCCCACCTTAGCTGGCAGTCATGAGAGATTGGAGCCCTTGTTTCAGTATTGCCAGCGTTTTGACTTTGGTTTCTCCACTCATAAAATGGGAAGGGAAAAGGCTATAAAACAGAGACTTTCCATTTGCTTTGATATTTATTAGATTGAACCCTTTCTTCAAATGAAAGGGGGTGCAAAACGGGAGGAATGAACACAAGGGAATACGGTGACAGTTTACAGATGATATGATGGTGGGAGAGCTATAGTGACTACAGTGATGTGAGAAAGAAAATGGAATTAATAAAAGTAAATGTTAAAAAGTCTTTCATGCTAGTGCTAAGAGAAACAAACTAAATGTCTCTGATTGAGTGGGCTGGGCTACTCACACCTTCCCACAGAGGCCCACATGCCTGAGGTCTGTCCTTTAAACCAACAGGCCAATTTCAAACCCTTGCTGAACTGTGCAGGTACCTCACAAAGTGGGCAGTGGGTGGGCCCCCTGCGATGATGCTGAACATTGAGAGTGCCCCCATGGTGAACTCTCACCCAAAAGTCCAGACTGGACCACAGGGTAGGAGTGACACGCTTAACACAGGAAGGTTAGGAATTACTGTACAGTACGAAAACAGTTTTAAAGACAAAAGTCAAGTTTTATTTATTTGTTTGTTTGTTTATTTATTTATTTATTTATTTATTTATTTATTTATTTATTTATTTATTTATTTATTTATTTATTTATTTATTTATTGAGACTAGGTCTTGCTATTTTTGCCCGTGGAACCACAGGCTCCCGTTGGCCGGGGTACCACAGACTCAAGCAATCCCCAGCCTCAGCTTCCCAGGTAGCTGAGATTACAGGCGTGCACCACCACGCCCAGCTATTTTTTTTTTGGAACTAGGTCTCGCTATGGGCCCCAGGCAGGACTTGAACCGCAATCCCTAGCCCCGGCCGCTTCATAGGCTGAAGCTTACAAGCACGAGCCACCGTGCCCGGCTAGAAAGTCAAGTTTTAAATAGACTTAAAGACTTGCAATTTTAAGAGTGATGGAAGAAACTCTTTCCTAATACCTAGCAAAAAATAAACACAAGTTAATAAAGTAAACTAAAAAATCACTAGCATCAACCAATATAATAAGAGTAATAGTATAGATAAACTTCAGAAACAGGTGGTCAGGGAGAGAAATGGAAGATGCTGGTGAGAACAGTGTTGTGGGATCGGTTCCCCACTCCCCTGCGCAACTCCAGAAGAGATAACAGGAGTGAAGACCCTGTTTCCAAGAGTCTTGAGAGGTCTAACGTCAACTTGCTAATCTGGAGAGAGGAGAACCCAAGGGATAAAAAACAGTCCTGAGAAAAGTAGGAATCTTGGCCCCAATAAAGTCTATACCTAAAACCCTGCTCCCCAAAATGATAGACTCTATTCTGAGTTTGGTGTTCATATTCTGTGTGTGTTTATACTTTCAGTACCTTGGTTCATGCTCCTAAATGATACATAACCACAGTTCCCAGCAGCACACTGTAACTCTACCTCCATACTTGCATCAACATCTAGGTTGATCTTTCTGCACCTCCTTCTTACCCACAGTGTGTGAACCTATCCTGGTCACTGTCAATGTGAACTCTAGTTCACCAGCATGTGCCAGTGAGTGGGCAATGAGGCGCTCCACTCCTGGGGACCCATTCTGCACAGAATACAACAGTCTCAGACACAAGACAGCAGGCCCACAATCGCGTCACGTATGCTACAACCACATCACCAAATCAAGACTTGATAACAGTTTTGATTCTCCTAGGACTGAAATCTTAAACCAATCAGGAATCCCATGATTGGCACAGTTAGGTAATCTGCCTAATAAATCCCTCCCATCTCCTAAAGGAAAGTTATCTTGACATAGCCTTTTTACCTAGAATAAAATTCTTGTCCCTACTCATTTTTGTCCAAAGAGACTTTTATTTTGTACAGCCCTTGGAGCACCTTTCTTAGAGTGAATGCTGCTTGATTCATGAGTCATTTGGATAAAGATCTTAGAAAGTCAGTTGGTTGAAAAAAATGTGGTATTTATACACAATGGAATACTACTCACCAATTAAGAATGACAAATCCGATGACTTTATGACAACATAGATGTACTTAGAAGGAATCCTACTAGCAGAAGCAAGTCAAAAAGAGAAAGACAGAAGTCAAATGGTTTCACTAATATATGGGACATAATGAAAAAAAAGTAAATAAAAGCCATGAGGAAAAGACAAAACAGGCTGAGCACCAAACTGAAGCACACAACAATGGACAGGAGGGAAAGGGGGGGGATGGGAGGGGAGGGTGGGGGGGGGTAAATCCCTGGGATTGCAAAGATGTGAAATTTATATATAAATAAATTTTTAAAAAGAAAGAAAAAAAAGAAATTCAGTCAGTTGAATTGTGGGCCTTTAGCAGTAGAAATGCCACCCTGAATTCCTTTCTCTCTAGATGGACCATCTGGTCAGGGGCCCAGTTTTCTGCCCCTCTAGTAAAGCTCTTCAACATTCAGGCAGCAATGAGTGTCCAGGTATAGGATATTTACTCATATTTACTCATCCGAGACACCAGGAGGGTGTCTCGGATCTGGGTCTGCCCCCGGTCATAGTTTTTTAATACTTTTTTAGAAACCATGCTCCTCTGCGTCTCTTTTCATTCTAGTTATACTCACTGAGCAAGGTTATGTTTTGACCCACAGACATAGATGCAAAGCTCGTTCATAAAATTGTGTTCAGCCTTCCATGTGTTGTCAAGCATTGCCATTTAATAAGAGTGGAGTATGGTTTTAGCCTGGGAAGTTAGTGATTGCAGCTCACCTAGGTGTTTGCTTAGAAACATTTACTGCTGCTGTTGCTGTCTCTTCTGTCATGTGTCTCAGAGCATCCACTGGTTCTGCTCAGGGCACAGGCACCACCTCTTCTCTCTCAATGGTCCTAGGATCTACTGTCCATGCATTGCAGGTGTCAGCAGCAAATGCATGGTGAGCATATTCCAACCAGGATCCCGTCCTGGATGACAGGCCACAGCAGTTAGGAAGGACATGAGTGGGAGTTAATGTGGGTGTGGGGTATTTCTTAAGTTTGTGTTGGAAGGAGCTCCAAACCATACATCAAAGGGGATGTATGAGGGCCTCATACAATCAAAGTAGTTTTTTAGGGTGATATTTTTGCTTAGTATGATATTATACTTGTATTGCATTCCACATATCATTTGGAAGAAATTGGTATTGCTGTTTTACCTAAAAGTAGGAAACAATTATGTTGCCGTTCCAGACACTATACAGGTAGTGAGATGGATGGGGATATAATCACTGAAATTTGATTTTTTTAGGGGGAGAGGGTTTAGTAAAAACAAATAAAAATTGTCATCTTAATCATTTTTAAGTATTTATTTGGTTTAAATCATTTATTTGGTTTAAATCATTTTTAAGTATTTGGTTTAATACATTTTTAATATAACATATATATATATATTTCACATCATTGTAATCCCCGGGGGTCACCTACCACCTCCCCTCCCTGATGGTTTAATACATTTTTAAGTATTTAGTTTAATCCTGAAAAAGATACCTAGAACTTTTTATCTTTTAGAATTGAAATCTGTACCAGTTAAACAATTTCTTATTCCCCTGGTAACCACATTTCCTGTCTCTATGGATTTAATTACCTTAAGTACCATATAAGTAAAATCATATAGTATTTGTATTTTCATGACTGACTTATTTCACTCAGTTTTCATTTACTTCACTTATTTCCTCAAGATCCATTCACCCTATAGTATGTCAAAATTTCCTTCTTTTTAAGGCCATGTAGTATTCTACCACATGGATAGATCACTTTTTTCTTCTCATTTATCTATTAATGATTACTTCTACCCTTTATTTTGAATAATGCTGCCATGAATATAGGCATACAAATGTCTCTTTGTGACCCTACTTTCAATTCTTTGGGAGTATATACCCACTTGGTCATACAATAATTCTATGATTAACTTCTTTTTAAGAACTATTATATTCTGATTGATCTCTGATTCTCTGATCACTTCCTCTGATCACATTTGGCCAACTTTTCTTGATTTCCTCTGGTTCAATAGATAAGAAATTAATGAAAGTTCTTCATGGCAAAGTATTACCATTGAGAAATACTTGCCAAAGTTGATACCCTCACGTGAAGGAGAGAGAGGCATGCTAAGTTTAGGATAGGCAACTTGTCCTAGATGTCTTTCTTTTGGGTCCATACGCAGAGTGAGCTGGATACTAGTTCTGTTCTAAAAAGAGTAAAATCTCTTCAAAGGAGTAAGCACCATTGGCTTTCTAAAAATAAGAGGTAAATTTTTTAAAGTTTTCATTAGTCTGGAGGTTACCACCTGTGCTCAGCACTCTAAGTCTCTGCTCTGTTCTGAATCCTGGACAAAGAACTGTGGGCAGCTCACTGAGTGTTGCCCTGTGGCTTATGTGGGGGACCCTCCCTCTGCACAAGGTTAGCATCCCACTACTGGTCCCCTCAACTTGTCTCTGATGACACAAACACACACAGCCTTCTATCTGTAAAATTTATATACACACACACACACCTACCACACACACACACACACACACACACACACACCTGCCACAAGGGTGGGCATTAGAGGGGCTTTGTTGGGGGGGGAGGTCTTAGAGGGTTACCTCCCTCTGCAATACTTTCTCTCATCTCTCCATCCAAGTCAGAAAAGAAGTGGAAAAAGCAGCAGGGAATCAGATGTTGTCTATCTTCCTTTTTCCCTACCATTTCCTTCTTCAACAAGATGATGCCAAAATTTTTTGTGTTCTCCTGTTATGGGCTGAATTATGTTCCCCCAAAAGATTCATGTTGACATCTTCATCCCAGTGCTCAGAAAGTGACTGTATTTGGAGGCAGGGTTTTTTTTAAGAGGTGATTAAGAAAAAAATGAAGTCAATAGTGTGGATCCTAATCCAATTTGCTTAGTATCTTTCTTAGACGGTGAGGACAATGACACAGAGAGAGAGCAAAGTGACCATGCAGGGAGACAGCAGCCATCTACAGCGGAGGAGAGAGGCCCCAGCCCCACCTCACTCTCAGACTTCCAGCCTGGAAAACTGAGAAAGACACCCCCCCCCATTCCACACTTCTTTCTCCCAAGATAACATCATGAGTAACTCATAAACTCCAGCCGCAATGTGTCACTGTCAGTGTTCATGTGAAACTCTCCGAGGACTTGTAACACTGGCGAGTGACTGTGAGCTGCCAGCCGCATCCTGTCTAAAGGGCTACATCCCTTATTGAAAGGCTACTTGAAGTTCTCTGTTTCCCGATGCTTTTGGCCACGGACCAACTTTATGTTCCAAGTAGGAAAAGGCAGATTGATTTAAAGACTCAGCCGTCATCAGGCGTTACCTTGATTTATGGAAAAACAATATTAACTAGTTGAATAACAATGGCTTCCCATTCACCTGCTGCCTATGAGGCCAATAAAACAGGCACATTTGTCTCTATTGTGATGACCTCAATTTGTACCAGCATTTCTTTCAAGTTAAGAAACCTGTTATGCTGTTCCAAATGTACGTTTACTAGGTACAGGGTTGTGTTAAGTGGTTCCAAAAAATGAGTGTATATTTTCTCTAGGGAAACTCTTGTGTATTATTTCAGCTCAAAACATCTTTTACACACAATTACTAATCAGGATTAAAAATCAGCATTTGTGCTGCCTGGCCCAGCTGAACCATCTGCAGCCTTAGATGTGGCTGCAGGCAGCAGTCCACTGGGGGAGGGGGCCTGGGGTTCCGCTCTTTCTGGTCAGGCAGAAAGGGCTCCTGTGAGGCTTCAGAAGGAAGCCTGCTTGGGGTCATTCCTGTTTTGTCTTGCTGCAATTCGAAGATATTTCTGAGGCCTTCCACAGCCCTCCCAGCTCCTCCCGTTCCCCCAAACCTCCAAGCCCTTCCCCAGCAACCCCCTGCACCTCCCCCCCACACACACACACATTGAGGGTGACTGAAAACAACTTCAAGAGCAGGTCCAGGCTTAGAGAGGGCCTGCTCAAAGGAATGACATCATGAAACCCACAAACGTTGCTGTTTCTTCTTTTTCCATCCCTTCGTACAACCCCCCCCAACCCCCCCACCCCGTATCCCCCCCCCCCACTCCCACTCCCCTTTCCCAAGGGAAGGCTAATCTTTGGAAACACAGAATCTCCGGAGGCCAATAAAATTGAGCTGGGAGAGAAGTGAAATTGTTTCATTGTTGCAGCCATGAAAGGAGTTTGTTTTCATTGTGCCTCTTTGTCCCTACAGGAAGACTCTGGGTTAAGAGCCCTGATAGATTATTCTGCACCTCTGGTTCTGCCTTTCCCCCCATTGTTTCAGTTGCCTTTTTATCACCAAGATCTCCGTCAAGTTCAATGCTGTTCTTGTTTCATGTACTTGTTCCCGCTGCTACTGGACTGCCCTCCCGCCTCTGTCCGCGTTCCCAAAGGTGATGGTGTGTGGCCTCATTATCACCCTTTCAAGTCACAAACAGCCTTGAAGGCAACTCCGGGTGTCCCAGTTTGCTCAGATGCACGTGTGCTTGGCATTTCCCAGCCCTTGATCCAGAGCAGAGGAGGTTGACTATCTTACATGGAGTCCACTTTGCACCCATGGGTGCCTCGGTTTTGGGGTTCAAAAGGACCCAGATGGGTGTGAGCTCACCACCTGTGACTGAAAGGCAGCAGTAGCATCATGACAGGGGCGGGAGGGTGGGGGTTGGTCACTACCCTTGCATGCCAAGTCGGGTGGGGTGTGAGAGTCTGGAGCCAGGAACCAAAATGTTTTCATGTGCACAATGGCTGTGAAATGCTTAAGAATCTTGGTTCTAAAGCAATGTCTACACGGTAGGGAGTGTAAATTAGGAAAGGCCTTAAAGGTATAGATCTGGGAGGGTGGAATCTACCAGGTACTTTAAGGGACTCATCCCTGAGCCCTAATCTGTACCTGCAAGATAAGCAGAGAGGATCTCCCTTCCTCCTCACTGATGAAGGTTACTATTCTGACTCAGAAGATAGTCTCATCAGAAACGGTGATGAGATTCAGAAGGACTCAGTTTTCAGCACATGAAAACTGTGAAACCTCCCAGAAATGAGTGGGTCCGGGGGTGCCTAGGCCCTCCATTGACAAGGAGCATGGAACTCCAGTGTGAAGCTGTACATCTCCTGCATCTCTTGATACCCTCAGTCTGACATTATGTTGCATTCCCAGAAGTCTCCCAGATGGCTCTCCTGGTGCCACCTACCATCTGTCCCAGGGTCACCTATGAACATGCTCTCTGAACTGTGTGAAGTTAAATTCATGTGGAAGAGCCATTTTTCACACGCAAACGTTACCCACGTTGTGACAGTTTGTGTTGTCACCCATGCTCTGCCTTTGTTTTCGAATTGTACTAAGATCAGAGAAGAAAACTGTTCCTCCCTCCCTGGCTGGTGTGCCTGCACAGACTTACTGCAGGGAACTGCTGTCCCTTGGGCATCTTGCTTGGCAGGGGCGGGGGAGGGCAGGGCAGAACACTGCATTCAGTGGGTGTGGCCACAGGCTCCAGTGACTAATACCAGGATGCCTGTCCACAAAAGTGAACACTTCAGAACACCGATGCGCTGCTCGGAGGGCAGCCAGGATGTCACAATATTTCCACTTGCTGATCAATACATAATCCAGCCGTTTTGTTTAAAGACACTGTATTAAATACATACTGGCGATTCAGGCTTATCACAGCCTTTCTCTGCTTATGAACGGCTCTTGTAGTGTCTTCCTGCTTGACCTGAGGCCAGCTAAGAGGCCATGTGTAGGGGCAGCAGCAGGTGCCCCAGGAGCAACCAGTCCTACCCCCAAAGCTGGGCCTGCACAGATGACTAGCCAGGACTCCATGAATAGGCAGGCCCTCAGCCTACCCAAAGGCTACAGGGTATGTGGGTGAGGAGCCTCCAGGTGGTATTCACACAGAGTCCTGTCATGCTCCTGCCACACACAGTCTTCTACATCCTGGGCTAGCTTGGTCTAATGTCCAAGGCTTAGTGGACCTTGGCATGGTGGACACACCTTCTCATGACTGTGTGGCTGTTTTTCCTCCCCTCACCAGACCAGGTCACACTGCAGAGCAATGGAACCGGGGCCCAAAGTAATCACTGTGGTTCATTTTCACTAACTCTTTAAAGATAAAATATGTGGGGGGGGGAGGGGCTTGTAGCCTCCAAGAACCTGATCAGGTGGGAGGACAGGATGGTTGCAGAACCCCGTGTGCAGTCAAACTGAGTACAAAAGAGGTAGCACATCTATTCCCTCTCTGCCACTAGGCTTCTCCTTCTCAGTCCCATGGTCTGAGCAGCATCTGCAAGAGGAGGGTGCTCCCTCCTGGCATGCCAGCCCTACCTCCCAAGTGCACCCAACCAAAGTGCACTGAGAGTGAGAACACAGCTGGCCTACTATCCAGGCATCTTGGGGGGACCATTCCTTTTTCCTCCTGGGTCCTTAAATGTCCTAACATTCCAGTGTCATCCTAACATAGCAGTCCTTAATCTCTTTGGAGGGCTCTGGATTTCCAAAGTAGGTGAGTGAGCCTGAGTGCCCCCCTAAAATCATGACCATTAGTCGCCTGTGTTCATAGATGGAGGAAATGCTAAACTTGTCGTTTAGAGGTTAGAGAAAATAAAGATGTATTTTTTCCATCTAAGTTCATGGATGCCCGAAACTTGCCCTAGAATCCTTTTGAGATGTATGTGCCTAGCTAAGAAGCCCAGGGCAGGAATGAGAAATTTACAGTGTGCACTCTGCAATCAGGGCCTGCGGGCTCCACTCCCACTTTGCTACAGACTCTGCCTCTACCCAGCTCCTGATGGCACAGAGACTGGGTTTCACATTTGATCAGGGTCAGAGTCCACGTCAGCTTTGATGGAGGAAGGAGCAGAACAGGACCTGGGTGGAGGCTCTCTGACCTTCAGAAAGAAGGGAGGGGAGCAAGCTGAAGGGCATCCCAGAGGGGATCCAGGTCAGCTTTCACCCCCTACATAGGTGTAGCCTGGAGTGGAGAAGACACATTGTCTCTTGTGAGGCAGTACAATGTGTGTGGGTTTTGGGAGCCCCAGTCCTGGTCATCTGCTGTTCTCAAGCTGCAGTGTCAAGCTGGGACCCCGTAGGTCTCAAGGGTCCTTCTTGACAGGACACTGCCTTTAGATGGTTATTTCTTTGTGTTGTCAATTTTTTTTATTAGGGTGAAATATAAACATAAATTTGGCCATTGTAATCACTTTTCAATGCACAACTCAGCAGTACTAAGCACTGTCAAGCATGGTTGTGCAACCATCACCACCGTCCATCTCCAGGACTTTGTCTTCCTCTCAAATTGAAACTCAAAATGAAACAAGAACTTCCCAGTCCCTCTCCCCTTCATCCCTGACACCCACATTCCCTTTTCTGTCTCTATGAATCTGACCACTCCACCTTGTACGAGTGGAATCACAGCTTTCATCCCATTGTGACTAAAGGTGCATTCATGTAGCATGCATGAGAATTTCCTTCCTTTTTATGGCTGAATAGCCCATCATCTGTTGCTGGATACTTGGAATGTCCTCTACTTTAGGTTACTGTGGCTAATGTTGCTAGGAACACAGGTGACAGGAAGAATGCTCTTAGAAATTTGGAAGGCTCCTGTCTTTGTGAATGTTAGCATTTAGGATTTTTACCTTTACTTGGAAGACTTGCAATAATCCCAAGTTATTTTAGCTGTGGAGCTTCCTTCAGATGGCACACGTTTTTTGTTTTTTTTTCCAGCAATTCAGGTTTTTATTTTTTAATTAATTAATTTATATATAAATTTCACATCATTGCGATCCCAGGGATTTACCCCCACTCTCCCCTCCCCTACCCCCCTTTCCCTCCTGCCCATAGTTGTGTGCTTCAGTTTGGTGCTTAGCTTGTTTTATCTTTTCCTCACGGCTATCGTTTATTTTTTTCATTATATCCCATATAGTAGTGAAACCATTTGATTTCTGTCTTTCTCTTTTTGACTTGCTTCTGCTAGTATGATTCCTTCTAAGTACATTCATGTTGTCATAAAGTCGTCAAATTTGTCATTCTTAATTGATGAGTAATATTCCATCGTGTGTATATACCACATTTTTTTCATTCAGTCATCTGTTTGGGGGCACTTAGGTTGCTTCCATGTCCTTGCAATTATAAATAGTGCTGCGGTAAACATCCGAGCATAGGTGTCCCTTTGTACCCACATTGAGGTCTCTTTTGGGTAGATCCCCAAGAGAGCAATTGCTGGGTCAAATGGTAATTCCATTTTCATTAATTTGAGGGTCCTCCACACAGCTTTCCATAGAGGTTGGATCAGTTTACATTCCCACCAGCAGTGTAAGAGTGTTCCTTTCTCTCCACATCCTCGCCAGCACTTGTTGCCTGTTCTTTGGATGTGGGCCATTCTTACTGGTGTAAGGTGGTATCTCATTGTGGTTTTGATTTGCATTTCCCTTATTGCTAGTGATATTGAGCAATTTTTCATGTGCCTGTTGGCCATTTGTTTTTCCTCTTTGGAGAAGTGTCTTTTTAGTTCTTCTCCCCATTTTTTGATTGGGCTTTTTATTTTGCTTTTGTTTAGTTGTGTGAGTTCTTTGTGGATCTTCGTTATTAAGCCCTTATCACTCATGTGGAGGGCAAAAATTTTTTCCCATTTGGTTGTGCTTCTTTTAGTTTTTTGTGTTGTTTCTTTTGCTGTACAGAAGCTTTTTAGTTTGATGTAGTCCCATCTGTTTATGTTTTCCTTCATTTTTTTTGCTGTCTGTAGATGCTTCCAGAAAGGGGTTCCTGAATTGTAATTCCTGGAGGGTTTTACCCAAGTTTTCCTTTATGTATATTATGGTTTCAGGTCTGAGCTCTAAGTTTTTTATCCATTTTAAGTTGATTTTTGTACACGGTGTGAGGGAGTTGTCTTGGTCCACTTTTTTGCATGTCTTGGTCCAATTTTCTCAGCACCATTTATTGAAGAGGCTATCTTTGTTCCAATGTAAGTTTTTCACTCCTTTGTCAAAGATTAGTTGACTACATATGTGTGGTTTTATTTCAGAGCACTCAATTCTGTTCCATTGGTCTGATTGTCTGTTTTTGTACCAGTACCAAGCTGTTTTAATTATTATGGCTTTGTAGTATAGTTTGAAGTTTGGAATTATTATAATACCTCCATTCTCTTTTTTTCTGGTCAGAAGGTTTTTTAATATTTGAGGACTTTTGTTATTCCATATGAATTTCATTAATTTTTGTTCCATCTCTTTAAAAAATGTCATTGGGATTTTTATTGGGATTGCATTGAATCTATAGATTGCCTTTGGTAAGATGACCATTTTGATGATATTTATCCTTCCAATCCATGAGCAGGGAATGTCTTTCCATTTCCTTATGTCTTCTTCTATCTCTTTTAGCAGTGTTCTAAAATTTTCTTTGTATAGTTCTTTCACATTTTTTGTTAGGTTTATTCCCAGGTATTTTTTTTTTGTGTGTGCAATGGTAAATGGGATGGTTTTTTGAATTTCTTCTTCTATTTGACTTTTTGCATATAGGAAAGCATCTGTGTGTTGATTTTGTGTCCAGCTACCTTACTGGACTGGTTTATTATTTCAAGCAATATGGGCCTGTATTGCTCTGAGTCTTCCTCTTAGATATGCTTTTGCTGCATCCGAAACATTTTGGAATGCTGTGTCTTCTTTGTCGTTTGTTTCAAAGTAAGTTTGAATTTCATCTTTAATTTCTTCAATTACCCATTCTTCCTTTATTAGCATGTTGTTCAGTCTCCATGTGTTGGATGTTCTTCTTTCTTTCTTTTCATTATTAATTTTTAGTTTGATATCCTTATGGTCTGAAAAAAAGTTGGTATTACTTTAGTCTTTGTATATTTATTCATGTTTGCCTTGTGGCCTAGTATGTGGTCAATTTTAGAGAATTATCTATGTGAATTTGAGAAGAAGGTGTATTCTTTTCCTTGTGGGTATAGCGTCCTGTAGATGTCTATTAGGTCCATTTTGTCTAGGTCTTCATTTAAGGCTTTTGTGTCCTTGTGTAGCTGTTGTTTTTTTGATCTGTCCTTTGCTGAGAGTGGGGGGCACACACTTTTTTAAGAGGGCTGCTCCTGCGCACTGGGTCATGACTTATAACCTGTGTGCTGACTCAGGTTAGTGCTCCACCTGCAGCCTGTGGGGACCTTTACCAGCTCACAAGGCAAAGGTCAGTCAAATGGGGTGTCTGAATCTCAGATGCCATACAGGTGGAGGGAACCCATCAGTTCTCTTTTCTTATGGGAAGAGCATGCACCCTTTATTATGTAGATGAAAAGTGACTTCTTAAAGAAGACAGGGGTTAAACGTAGCTCTGTCAAATCCCAAAGTCACCATACAGCAATGATCACCCTTGACTGCACAGCAGAAAGTGAAGTTGAAGGCTGTGTGCATTAGAGGCCATGGTTTCTGAAGAGAGAGGCAGGACAGCAAACTCTAAGCCAGAGGAGGCAAGGTGGCAGGGGTGCCTGAGAACCAGGACAGAGTCAACTGAGGGTGAAGTGTCTTTCCTTGTCTTATTGCTGGGATTTCAAATCAGTGAACCTGTTACATGAACTGTTGACATCTCTGAATCTTTCTAGAATGTGTTCCAAGTGTCAGGTTCCTGGGATCCTGTCTGGCTCTCAGATAGAGTGACTGATGCAGGAGGTGAGTACAGATGCTGTTCTTCACAGAAGTTGCCTGGAGACAGACATCTCTCCTTTTGCTGAGAATAAAAGAGTGGCTGGGGCCAATCCTAGTGATGCCAGGTCTGTGGGGACTTGACATCATGTCAACAGGACATGGAACAGGAGAGGAAAAAACTCAGAAGTCCACACTCGTCTTTACTCGTGAGAGTGCAGCTGGGAGCACAGCCTTCAGGTCCCAGGCTCTGCTGGCGGGTGCTCACTGCTCTCTAGTGGTGAGAGGAATATGAGAAGTACTGTGTTTAATAGTCCCTTTGCCAGGAAGGGATCTGACTGTGCACTTCAGATTGACAGTTAATGTGCTGCGTCGGTGCCTGCATGTGTTTGGATGTATGTTATGTGCTATTGTGAGAGAACAGGGTGATGAGCACCCCGGGCCCCACCAACCTGCTTGCTCTGAGTAGGTTCTGTCATCCACCACATCAGAACAAAACATAGTCTAGTCCATATGCCCTTCAATGGAAAGGAACTTTAATGCAACAAGCATGCGATAGAGAAAAGAAAAGGAATAAAATTAAATAGTTTCCCCATGAAGCATCCAAAGTTACCCATCACTCATGAGTAACCATCCAGACTAACAGGGTTGGCCCAAAGCAGGGCTACTGAGGTCCAAAAGGTTGCCACAAGTTCAAGGCACCTTTGGGTGGGTACCTATAAGAAAGAGGCAGAGGGGCCACACAAGTTCTGGGATGAAAGACGCAAAATCAAAATACAAGTCAAGGGCAGCTGGTCGGCTGCCTGCATGCTCAGGGACCTCAGCCATCTAGACTCCTTTCCCAGCAGTGGAAAAGGCACGTGAACCCTGGAATGGACCCCTCTGATGGTGAGCCTGAGTGGGGGCCGGGGGGGCTCGTCAGGGGTTGTAACCCCCATCCACCAGTGGATAACCACATGGGGCAGTTATCTGCATAGCCAGAGGGTCCCAGCATCATGCAGCCATGCTCCCATCCCATCTTGTATGGCCATCCAGGCCACCACCCCCCCACTCTGGGAGGAGTGGGGATGGGGGTAGAAGCCCCCTCTATTTCACTCTCACTATAGTCCACAGGAGGAAAAAGAAGTGCACAAATAATGCAAACATTGTCTAAGAATGGGTGAGGGACCATGTAAACATCCAACCCTCATATTAGAGAAGGACTCAAGAGATGGAATATCGAGAGAACCAGTGCATGCGGGACTGGTAAAACTGCTATATGGACAAAGTGTCATGTATTCACACCTACAAGCCTACTGGGAATAGATGAGCCAAAATCCCACTTTCTGAGATGTTATCTAAGAATGCAAAGGGCCCCTCACCATACCATGGGAGAGGAAGGCCGCAGAATCAGGGCATTGACCTCATAGCAAAGGAGCAATGAAGGGAGAGGAGATGATCTCCGTTGACTGTACCCAATGGAGAAACTCCTTCACCAACAATGACTGGGGCAAGCCCCCTAAACCAGATACCAGATCTATAAGGTGAAGAAGCAGCAAACAACATAGAGAACAGAGTGGAGAGACAGCCAACAATAGAAAAACATTGATAGACCGCAAATAAGCATAGGCTGGTATGGGAGCCCATCTCAGAGATGAGAAACTTGTAATTTAAACCTTTTATAAGTTAAGCTTTTTGCCCCCCTGCAGGAGGAACAAACTGGGAGCTGACCTGAGAAATCAGGGGACCCTAAGGGCGTAGCTCCCCAGACCCCAGGTGTAGGAGTGCTGAAGTCATGAACTGCATCATTATTAAGAAAAATATGGGGGCCCAGTCGTCAGATTCTTTATTTAATTAAATTCTCTGTGGAAAATCATTGGAAAACTAGTAAGAGCTCGAGGCAAGGAGAACTGGATAAGCTAGATAAGCTTTACAGCCAAGGAATAACCTTGGGTGACCTGTAACCAACTTAGTTATCCTGATTCCCTAAAAATGATTGCTTAGGAATGTTTAGTAGTATCTAATGATAATCTATTTTCTGTTAAGATATTGATTTCTGTCTTCCGATGATATTGCCCTCACGCGCTCAATAATTTTGCCCTCACGTGTTCATGATATTGCCTTCACACGCTCATGATATTGCCCTCTCACGCTCATGAAATTGCCCTCACGCGCTCATTCCTGTCTCTCACTGAGATAATGCACTCACGTACTCATGAAATGCCCCTCCTCATGGAATGTTGAAGTAGCACGTTTAAACAATATAAAAGTGGCCTGAAAACCTAAAATAAACTAGCAGATTCCACTGCTCACTGAGTTTGTGTCTGTGATCATCATTCGCCTGCCTGAGTTTTTCCTGTCCATCTGAAGCCTGGTACTTAGCGGTCTCTTCCTGGCACGGCTGGTCCGTGACAGGCTGGCTACCCAGAGCAAGGAGGAGATTGAAATCTACCAGCACTGTGTCATGTCCCAAGAACACAAATCCCTCATCCAGAGAAAACACACTGCCACAGGAAAGAGACTAATGAACTTAACAAATAACAAAGAGAAAGGGTTCTGAGTGATTAGAGGGGACATCAAAGAGAGGGGGAGGTATTCTAATAACCATTTACCAATGATTAATAAACAAACAAATAAGGAAAAAATATATGTCAAGATAAGAGCTGCCATTGTGAGCCTTCCCCACAGGTCTCTCACTCACATCTCTGTCTCTTTCAAGCGTCTCCTTCCATAGTCCCCAAGTCCCTGGTCCAAGGCTGAGAAGCAAGCTAGCTTCCTCATGTCTCTTTGATCCTTGTGTCTCCACCAGGCCCTCTTCTTGATCTCTTTCCTTCTCTCTGTCTTCTCTAACTTACTTCCCTGCTTAGCTCCAACTTCCTTGGGTGGGACAGGAAATCTGGACCTTTCCCTTTTCCCTGGGAATTACTGCCTTATATTAACCATGGTTAATGCATTAATGAGTTAATGAGGACCGAGTTGTGTCCTCTAATTACTCCTAAATCTTAAATCCCTGGTATCTCAGAATGGAGACGAAGCACATATTGAAGTTAGAGTGTGCCCTCACACAGTCTAACTGACGCCCCTGTAAGAAGAGATTAGGACACAGACACACTTGGACACAAGGAGGTGTCCTCTACAAGAGGTGCTCAGCCCGGTTGTGAGCTGTCAGAGTTCCACTGCAGGCCCAGGTGCCCAACAAGCTGGGTGTTGTGCTTTCAGAGCAGTGGTTTGTTGGGTCTACAACACCCAGACCCTATTGTCCAGCTGCCCAGCTTCCCTCTCAGCCTATGCGGTCTGTGGCCCCAGGACCATGCCCACAGACTGACTCTGCTCTGGGTGCTCAAGCAGGACCTCTCCCCATGTGTATCGGGACTGGTCCAGTTCTGGGTGGGAAACCAGACTCCAGAGCTACTGTGGTCCCATTCCCCACCTACTCATTGCTCAGGCTGGAGTGGGCCTGGAGACTTGCAGAACATTTGCCCCTGAACTCTACCTCCTATTCCAGGGACTTTTAGCAAGGCTGTCCATCAGCTCAGAGGAAGAAAAGCAAGCTAATGGATCCCAACCTAATGTTGTGCAGGCTGGATCCAGGTCTAGTGTACTCAACTGCCCAGAAAAGGCTATGAATCAAAGTGCAAAGGGGCTAGACATAAAACTCTCAGCATGACCATTTTATGTGAGATGACGAGTCTGAAAACAAGTAACAGGACTCCTGATCACCTGGAAGCTGGGGAGACACCTCAGACTAATAAGAAATATGGGAATTACTCATATTTTGGAGGTGTCATCTTGTCAGACTTAATCATGCTCTTCTCAAAGACAACTGCCTTTTCAGCCTGTAGGCCACAGGCTCTTTGCATTGCTTTCCCACTTTACCTCCTGTCCCTCCTCAGAATCTCACTATCTCTAGCATCTCCATTCCACCAAGTTTTCTCCCAGGTCCCCAAAGTCCTCAAGGGCAGTTTCAGTCCTTCTCTTGCTAGCAGGTAATCTTCCTGTGGCACAGTCTCTGTTACTCCCTTACTCAGGCGCTCCCTCCTCACAAGGCTCTGTCTGAGCTCTCAAATCAGTCCTCCTCTGGCTATCTCCCTCTGCTCTCTGAGGAGCTGCTTCAGCGTTTCTCCTTCCTATGTATTCATCTCTCCCATGCCATTGCCTTCCTGTGTGATATAGTAATGGGGATGGGAAGCCTGAAGGGCAAAGTTGTAAGTTCAAGTCTGTTATAGGTGTCGTCGCTCCCTGATAGTGGACTTAGGTAAGGAGAAATTGCAGGAGATGAGAAATGCACTAAGGACAAGAAAGAAGCAGTGTGGATAGAGACTCAGATAAAGGTATAAAAAGCTGGAGAGGTGGTATAAGGAAGAAGTTTTGGGCCCAACAGGCAGCCATCCTGGAGCTCAGCCACTCTAGGATTTGGCCACCCCAGGAAAGAGGAAAAAGTTGCTAGAAATTCAAGTTTAGGCCTTTTGTCTGGAAACTGGAATTTGAATTTCTCAGAGAAGAGGTAAAATTACTGGAAATGGGACCTATGGACAGTTCAGATGGGATAGGTAAAGTTGCTAGAAATTGAAATTTGTGGGCCTCCCAAAAAACAGGAGAGGTGAAAGTTGTTGAGATGCCATCTTGGCCTTTTGTTTGGAACATGGAAGATGCCATCTTAAAAGTACGGGTTTTTTTTGTTTTGTTTTTTTTTTGTCTGGAATATTTATTCCAGGACGACTCCACCTTGAATACCTTCTGTTTGGGACTTTAAGACTGGACAATAACTGGGGTAAGATAAATAGCCATTTTTGGTCTCAGTGACTCTTTGTTTTTCCTTGTATGTTAAATAAATATTGTTGCTGTTGTTCCCTGAATGTGAGTGCTCTTACAATTGTGGGCATGAATGGAAAAACCCAGACAGTGATGGGTTTAGCTACTGGCCTCTCTTCTTGCTCAGCTTTAGTCTCCTTTTGCACCAGTATCAACAGTATGAGGTTCCCCAAATTTGTCTGGCACCACAGACCCACTGTCCCCCTGTTCCTTGGACCTCTGTACCTGAGTGTATCATAGTTCCCTCCACCTTACAGGGACCCCCCTGTCCCCACCGTGCTACTTACCAGGGTTGGTGAACAGTATTGCTGCAATCTGTTCCTCAACCAGCTGGGACTATCCACCACACACTGACCCAACTCCACCTCACTAGTAACTCATCATGCTTACCCACCAGGACTGGCATGAAGCAGATTTTCTTCTACACCAGGACAAGTCAGTTGGTGTCCAGCAGCTGTTTTAGCCTTCTTAAGTTTTATTGCAGCATCATTCATATATCCTAAAACCCACCCACTGTGCTGAGTTTTAGTAAATTTATAGATCTATCATCATCTCCTTGATATTGGGCACAAAAAGGTAAAACAACTAACAAGCTAAAGAGGGAAAAGTCACACTTTTCCCCATGAGTCCTTCCTCTTGAGCTGCAGTTACAGATCAGCCAAGTTATAGGCTAATGAAATAGTATTTATTTACAAAAGGGAAAAAATAAAGAAACAAGAGTCCCTGAGGTCACAAGAGGCCTGTAGTCCTCTTACCTCCAGTCTCTAAGTCCAAAGCCACATATGGGTCCAAGAAGATAATGTTGGTCTTCTCTTCCATCTCAAGGTCAAGACAGTGGCAACAATTTCAAGCACTTCATGTTGAAAACAGCAGTAGTCCAAAAGGCAACAAGTACTCCCACAGCTTCTGGAGGCCTAATCTGGGTCTCATTTCTCAAGGCTGCAGCAGCATCTAGTAGGACTTGCAAACGCCTCTCCTCCAGTGCTGGCAAATGAGAGCTCAAATCTGTTATCCCCTTGGATAAAGGATTGGGGGCTGCTCAAGCCCCCCACCACAATGTCTGCATTCACAATTGTTGAATCCTCCATGCTCTGCCTCGATCACTTTTCATTCTCTCCTGCCAGACTCTGCCCACCAGGCAAAATGGCACTACTCCAGTTCAGCTAGTTCAGATAGTTTACCCACTATCAACCTCAGTCCCATTTTAGAGCATTTTCCATCACTCCAAAAAGTTTTCTTGAGCCTGATTGCAAACAGTTCCCTCCCTGCCCCCAGTCTAGCTCGAAGCAACTACTGATTTTTCTTTCTATCTATAGGTCAACCTTTTCTGCACATTAAACATGTACTTTTCATGAACCCATTGCAGAGACTGAGGATCCATCAGGTTATGGAACTTGATCTGGAAAAAAAGAAAAAAACTAACCAAAAAAGGAAAAGAAAAAGAAACTTGATCTGGAGAAGTGACAATAGCAAAGAATGATAGAATTAGGACATCTCTATGAAATCAGTAAGGACACTCAAAATTAGTCATTACCAGCTTTTTCAAAACTCCGAAAATTTACCACAGACTTACAGAAATCTGAGGAGCAACTTAAACAAGAAAAACAACTGCCTCTCAATAAGAACAGCGAAATGTGTGGTATTTTAATACACTCTTCTCATATTTCTTTCTTGAGCTCACATGGTAGCCTTGAAAAACAACCACCCATAAGTCAGGTTAAAAATTAGCTTCCTGGCCAGGCACGGTGGTGCGTGCTTGTAAGTGGCAGCTAGGAAGCTGCGGCTGGCATCAGGGATCGTGGTTCAAGTCCCACCAGGGACACGTAGCGAGACCTAGTTCCAAAAAACTAGCTGGGTGTGGTGGTGCACACCTGTAATCCCAGTTACCTGGGAAGCTGAGGCTGGGGATTGCTTGAGTCTGTGGTACCCCGGGTAATGTAAGCCTGCGGTTCCACTGGCAAAAACAGCGAGAGCTAGTCTCAAAAAAAATAATAATAATTAGCTGCCTGCGTGCATCCCGCGGTCATACCGTGATGGCCCCGCGGTCACTGCGCTACACACATGCTGATGCCATCTGACTGGGTTTCCTGGGGTCAACTGTCACCTCACTGCACATCCAAGTCCTGCAAAGAAGCAGGCCAGGGTATGTGGCAGGGGAGAGAAGGTGCTGTACCACAGATCCCCTTTGGTTTGCCTCCACTCCCAGAAATCCAGATGACTTAATCAACCACAGCTACAGAAGACATGAGGGACAAGAATAAAAGCCCTGAAAACACATACCACCTGGGCAGGACTCAAAAAGAGCATGGAGAGAACCGTTGAGCACTGGGCTGTGAGACCAAGCATTGAAGACAGAATTATACCTACAATGTCAAGATGGGCTGAGACCAAAATCCTGGTACAGAGATGCCATCAGCAAGGGTATTGCACCCCCCTCCTCTGCACAGAGGGAGGAAGGCTGCAGAGTGGCAGCAGTGTCATAGCAGAGCTACAAAGGAGGAGAGCAGGAGACCTACTCTCTGCTGATGGCTGTCTCCATCAAGGAGCTGCTCTACCAAAATAAAAAGCTGGGAGTCAGGTTCCCAAAGCCAAAGACCAGAAACACAATGCAAGGAAGCAACAAAATGAGAGCGAAAACAACCACCAAAACAAAGAAGCAAGAGGCATTGATATCAAACCAAAGGAGCCCAGACTGGCCCACAAAGGTAAAATCAACACTGAAAAGCTAAGTAGCGTCTATCGTGTCACAAGAAATCACACCTTCACCCAGGATAAGGACAAAGTCCCAGAAAGAAGAACGACAAAAGGGCTACCAGTGGACAAACAACGCTGAGAAAGGAGGCAGAGAGAATAGAGGGAACATGGTGAGGGAATCAATAATCATACAATTGTGCTTTGTAAAAAAAAAAAAATCCAAAAATAAATTTGAAAAAAGAAAAAAGACACTAAAATGAGCAGCCTTACAGCCACTGAATTAAACAGGATTGAAATTCCTTCAAAAACCCACTACAGAGAACTGATATTATTTGATCTACTGGTAGTTAACGGCAGTTAACCTACAAGTCTGATTTGATATTAACCAAAATATTTACAAGGAAAACTAGAGAATGATATCTCCTTCAGGAGCTTCAAAGCTTCCAGCATATTCTTGGAAAGTTAGAAGACCATGAGTAGACTGAATATATATATTCAGGAGAAGTTAAACTCTTAACTCTGCTAACCTTGAGGCTCTGTGCACATGGGAAAATTAAGGTTCAGGTAGAGTTATAAACTGCCTAGCTGATTCTTGAAAATGTGTCCCCAAAGGGCTCACTAGCAAAGACTTTGAGACGTATTGATTCCATGCATCTAAAAAGAACCATTTGTGTAATCATCAGAGGACTGCTAAGCTAAGGTGGGCAATGACCTCAGTGACCACATACAAAAAAAAGAAAATAAAGAATATAAAGTTAACATGCCAAGTCAGGCAGGCAGGTTGATGTCAATTCAGGCAAACCGAAGAAGATTCTTGGAACCTGCATTTTATAGGCAATGTGTCTTTATTCTGAGACAGGGAACACCATATAGGCAGGCAGGTAGGCAGGCAGGCAGGCGGGCGGGCAAGCAGGCAGGCAGGTAGGTAGGCAAGCAGGCAGAAAGAGATTTATACATCAAAGAGAGGCCAAACAGCCCCCTTCACACATTAAGTGCCCTAGTCACACACTGTTGTAAGTGCAGGGTCTATCTATTGTTTGTTTACATCTCAAGGTTATGGGCTCTCCTTTGTGTGGAAGGCAAAGGCAAACTTGATTCTAACCTATTTTCCTTACACTTGATCCAATATTCCCACTCCCAGGAATCTACCCAAAGTTCATAAAAAAACTGATTCAAAAGGAAATATGTATTCCTATGTTTATTGCAGCACTATTGACCAAGATATGGAAACAACTCAAAAGCCCCAAAAGATATGACTGAATAAAGAATGAAATGTGATATATTTATACAAGGGAATACTATTCAGCGATCAAAAAGATAAATTCACGCCATTTGTGACAGCATGGATGGGACTGGAAAGGAATGTGCTAAGTAAGTAAGTCAGAAGAGAAAAAATATCAAATGGTTTCACTTACAGGTAGAATATAGGGAAACCAAACAAAGGCTTAGGAAAAAGACAAAATTGACAGCTAACCATAGTTGAGGCAAATAGCAAAGGGAAGGGAGGGATAGGGGTCTAACTGGGAAGGGAAGAGCACAAAAGACAATACTGATAGTTCATGGATTCTATGATGGTGGGAGAACTAGGAGACTACACCAGAAGGGAGAAGGAAAGAAGGAAGGGAGGGGAGGAGGGGAAAGATAGGAAGAAAGAAAAGAAAGAGAGAAAGACTTAGAAATGGATGCCTGGGACTGATAAAACAACATCCTGGCCGGACTGATGCAGAGCAGCCCTAAAAGAGACAGAGTGAACAGTTCCTGAATCCCATATAAGGCCAGAACCCCCACAATTCTCTTGCGTTCGTTGTTATCAAGGACTCTGCCTGCTCAGGGACCTCTCATTTGGTGTGCTTTTATTTCTGCTAAAGACATGACTGTGAATTCTTCTCACACCATAGTTAAGAACTGAGGTACTTTTATTTTTTTTATTTTTTGAAACTAGGTCTTACTGTTTTTGCCCGTGGAACCGCAGGCTCTCGTTGCCTGGGGTACCACAGACTCAAGTAATCCCCAGCCTCAGCTTCCCAGGTAGCTGGGATTGAAACAGGGTAAAAAGAGCCTTTTTGACTTTACTTATTTGTTTACCCCTATTTGCTTGCTTCTCTCTCCCAAGCAGTTCCTTTGCATCTACCTTTAACCTTAACTGGATACTCTTATTTGCCTGCTACTCTCTACAAAGCAGGCTACACACTCTTCATTAGCATTTTTATTGATTACCTTTACCATTGATATGCAAAAGCCAGCCAACTGCTCTCTGCTTTCAGCTCTAAAAACTACAGAAAAGAAAAACTTTAAAACACAATTTAAACTTTTCACTCGTGGGTTTTTACCACCATCCCCAGCCTTCTCAACCAAAATACCAAACCAATGTAAGACTTTCAGTGCAGTGCAGACTAATTTATTTTTAACAAAGTGATTTTTAATTATCTTAATAATTACAAAAAATATGTAAGACTCAGAATATTTTAACATTGTTTAAAACTTTTTTCAGCATCGTTTAAAGTTCTTTCCCAGATTGCCCCAAATATCCTCAGTCTCTCAGTCCTAATCATCTCACCAATGTCCAGTCAGAGTCCATCTCCAGA
>PVHY01012523.1:16099-44334 GCA_004024945.1 Uropsilus gracilis | reverse complement strand
ATTAATAAAAGAAAACAGTTTTTAAAGAAAGATAATGGATTTATCAAAGCCTCAGTTAACATTACACTCAATGAACCATGACTAAAAGATTTCCCCTTAGGATCAAGAATCAAAAGAAAAGATGCTTACATTTATCACCTCTCTGTATTACTATACTGAATTTCTGAAAATACAATCTGCCAGTTTTAATCTGTTAAAATGACAGTGATTTATACCCAATATTTAATTAAGGGAAGTCAAAGAAAATGTACTGAAAAAGTATTAACCAACTAAGAAGTATGGTTTGAAGACACAGAATTACTAACCATCAATAATTTTAAATGTCCATACATACATATATTTATATATATATACATATAAACTTTGTATATGTGTATATATAGATATATGTATGCAGTGATCAATACATAGAATAAGAAAAATAAAATAGAGCAAACCAAGTGTAATGGGATAAATGGGTATTGTAACAATGATAAATTAAAATTCCTAGTAACATGAATTAAAAATCTATAGACAACCTTGAAATGCTAAATAAAATGATACACAATAAAAGGATATGGCAAACAGATATGGGCGGGTGGGGTATGGTAATACTGCACATCTGAGGAGGTATGAACCTACTCCTCTGAATCATACACAGTGATATAAACCAGCCTTCAAATAAATTTAAGATATGCTTAATGATACAAATGAAAAACAGAAAGACAGAACATAAATTCTTAAATTAATCACCTTCAAAATAAAAACTATTTCTAAAGAATAAGTCAATGGCAACTTTCATATGAAAAAATAAATAAGAGAAAAACTATCTTAAAAATGAGGACGTAGACTGCCAGATTTCTTTACATACGACAAAGACAAAGTCTGAAAACCAAAGTCATTAATGTAAATCTAGACATCAAAAATGCTTTCCTGATAGACCAGATAGTAAAATGTTAGGATTGTGCATATTAAGATCTTTGTTAAAATGACTGCACAATAGGGCCAGGCACGGTGGCTCATGCCTGTAAGCTTCAGCCTATGAAGTGGCCGGGGCTAGGGATCATGGTTCGAATCCCACCTGGGGCCCATAGCAAGACCGAGTTCCAAAAAAATAGCTGGGTGTGGTGGCGCACACCTGTAATCCCAGCTACCTGGGAAGCTGAGACTGGGGATTGCTTGAGTCTGTGATACCCCGGGCAACGAGAGCCTGCGGTTCCACGGGCAAAAATAGCGAGACCTAGTCTTAAAAAACAAACCAAAAAAAACAAAAACAAAAACAACTACACATTAACACTGATGTAGGGAAGCAGTCATATACAGCACATGAAAGATAGGCAAGGTCTGAGGATCTTCCACACAGCTTCCCATAGTGGTGAGAGAACCCTGGGGAATATGATGGAAAAAGACAGAGAGGGAGAGAGACAGAGAGAAACAGAGGACAGAGAGAGACAGAGAGAGAGAGCAATAAAAATAAAAAAATTTCAAAAAGTCTTTTTAAAAAAATACGCAAGGTTATGCTGCAATAAAACTGAACTTACAAAATCAGGTGGCCACGCTATAGGTCTAACTTTATCTCCGGTATTCAGGTTCTGATTAGCTATACCAATAAGGATAGACTAAAAAATCTAGAAATAAGCCAAATCAAGACAAAACTGCTGTATCTCAAGTCAGTGAGAAGAGTCACGGAACAAATAAAACATGGGGATGTTGCATAATGAAAGAATGGGAACGAGAGACTGTATACATACATGATCCTGAACCAAGGCAACTCCAAATGTATAAAAATGAATTAAAAGTCTTAAATCTTGGAGTAGTAAAGACACTTCAAACCACAAAATCCCTAAGTCAAAAAAATTAAGGTACAAATCAAAAACTGCAAACTTGAAAGTGAAAAGCAAAAACCCAATTTAAACAAAGTAAATGCAACATAAAAGTAGAAGACTAACTGAATCATAATCAAAAATTCAATTCCAAAAAAGTCAAATTTCACTCATATATACAGATATGCTACCAAATAAAAGAAAATTAAAAAACAACTGATAAAAAAGCAAAACATAACAGACATCCCCAGAAAAGGAGAAAAAACGTGCAACCTGGTCCATATAAAAGAAATGCAGTTTGGAAACATCAATGATACATCTGCACAGCAAGAGAAACTATCAGTAAAAGAAGACATCTTACAGAATGGAGAACATTTTCCTATCACTCACCAGATAAGGGGTTAATGGCCAACATCTACAACAAACTCCTACTAGCCAACACCAATAAAAATTACAAAAAACCTAATTAAAAAAAGGAAGAAGATCTGAACAGACACTTCTCCAAAGACAGACAGAAAGCAAACTGGTATATGAAAAAATGTTCATTTATCGTCAAGGAAATGCAAATCCAAACCACAAGTTATTACCTCACAGCTATTAAAAAGCTCTATAAGATTCTTTATAGAAATGCCCTAAATATAGAAATGTTGCCAACAACAAATGCTGACAAAGAAAAAAAAAAACAAACCTTATTTGATGGGATGCAGATATAGGTTGGTCCCTCCTCTATGGAAAACAAAATGAAAATCTCTCAAAGTATTAAAAATAGATCTACTTTCAATGTAACAATTTCACTCTTGGGCATCCATGCAAAAATATAAAAACAGTAATTCAAAAAGATATATGCACTCCTATGTTCACAGCATCAGTGTTTATAATAGCCTAGATATGCAAGAATTTAAATGTCCACTGGATGGATGATTTGATTAAGGATGTGTTACATACATTGAATGTACTATTTCTGTTAGAAAAAAGAAATGTTACCCTCTGGCAACAGGGCATTATGCTAAGTGAAACAAGTCAAAGAAGAAGATCAACATTGAATATTTAGTACACGACTTTTGCAGAAAAAAGAGGGAAGAGAAAATACTTGTAACAAGCTATTTTTATATAAAATCTATGATGCACCTGATAAGAGATGTACAACTAGGAAACAGGAGCCTGATAGGAAAAGTATGTAACATATCCTTTTACAATTACTGTTTTTCAAATTCTGAATCAAGTACATGTCTATTTGAGATATTAAAGCAAAAAAGAAAACAGTATAACAGAGAAGAATCATCAAAATACATTCAAAACAAAAAGGCTGATTGTCTAAATAACAGAAAAATATTCCTTAATAAACCAATTTTGTGAACACAATGGCTCTCATTTCCCTCAGTCAGTAAAGTAGTACCAATAAAACAGTAAAACATGAGCTCTGAAAAATGAGACTTTAGAGTATGTTCCCAACTTTCTCCATAGGTTTCTTTTTGCAATGAAATGGAAATGACAGATGTTATCCCATAAGGAAGTAAAGCATTTAAAAAGCAGAATAAGGAAACAATGTAGGCTGTTAATATTACCTGTGCTGCAGCCCAAATGCAGTCAATATGCTGAGTACTCAGTCGCCCTTCTGCTGCCAAAAAGTTCAAAATCACCTGGCACTGCTTGATGATCTGGAAAAGAAAAACTTACTATAGTCAATTTTTAAAAACAGCCTTCTCTAAATAGAACAGAGAAGTTTATAATTGTCCACAAACCTCAATATGTAAATTTGGTCCAAATATATGCTCTACAACATTGTTGCTGATAAGCCAGTCTGCAAGTTCTTTTGCAATGGACCTAAAGTCAAGTAATAAAAATAGTTATAATACATTTTAAAAGATTACTTTCACTTTTCCCTATTCACTTTTCCCTATGTCTGAAAGGCTGAATCGTGAAAACTTGTTGATAGACAAAGTATAAAAAAGTGATGATATAAAATTAACTGTTAGGAGTAATTAAAGAGATGGGTTTTATTATCTGAATTTGAAAGAAATCTAAACTAATTAGGAAAACAGCTGGTATTAGTGAAAATATCAATGTAACAATTGTAACAATGTAAAATATTCTTAATCAAGGACTTTGTTTTCCCACTATTTCAGTTTTCACAGCAGACACTAGCATCTTCAAGACAAGTTTTCTAATGACTTCAATTATGAGATAACATCAGAGAATAGGTTGCCAAAAGGATGGAAAAAAATTATCTCCAAGTCAAACTGCAATTCTCCAGCCTGATGCTAATAAAGATTTCACTAAACAAAGCCCTAAAACATCAAAGGGTTGTGCACAACTTATATTTACCAACATCTCATTCAACCCAAAAAGTTTATTTTGGAAAATGTTATACTTAACTTGTCACTTTTTTAGAAGAGCTATCATTTCTCTCTTAGAATAGTAACTCACTAGGTGATGGGAGAGCAATGGGATAGATAATGATACTATATATATATATATATATGTACTTAGATACATAAGTGCAAACCTAATAATAGTCCAAGAACAAGGTATTATGAGTTTATCAATGTCCTTTACGGCTCTAAGATATACATGACTTGGTTAACAGGACATATTTAAAGTGCAGTTTATTGAATTTAATCTTACACATACAGTTATGAATCCACCACTGTCAAGGTAACAAACACAAACATCAACCAAAGAGTATTATGCTTCCTTTGTAAACCATCCCATTCCCAGGTCCCACAAGCCCACTCAGTCAATGATCTACTTTCTGCAAACTACAGATTGATTTCCATTTTCTAGAGTTTTATATACTAGAAAAATAGAGTAGGTATTTTTATCTCATTTCTTTCACTAATGCATGAATGCATATCAGTCCCACGGGTTTCTTCCAGATTTTGTAAATTATGAATAAAGATGGTGTAAACAACTGTGCAAGTTTGTATGTGGACTTTCCATCTCCCTTGGGGAAATATCTCTGAGTCTGATTGTTGGACGATATGGGGACAGTATGTTAAGACTTTTAAGTAACTGCCAGACTTAGCTTCCAAAGTGGCAATATATCATTTTACATTAAAACCAGCAATGAATTTCTCTTCACCCACATTCTTGGGGGCATTGGGTATTATCAGTATTCTGGACTTTGGTCATTCAAGTACATGTATAAGGGGATCTCATTTTAATCTGAATTTCTCTTATGAAATAGGATATGAAGAATCTTTTCATATAATTGTATATGCATTTCTTTTCTTTGATAAACTGTCTAGTTATGTCTTTGCCATATTTTTCAATCATGTTGGCTTTTTTATTGCGTTTTAAGAGTTTTCTTGTATATTTTGGTTTAAGTCCTTTAGTCATATGTATTTTTTTTTCCAAATTATTTTCTCCCAGTCTGTCATTTTCTCATTTAACAATGTCTTTTGAAAAGCAGCAGCTTCAAAAGGACAAGTCAAATTTAAAATTGTCAGTAGAATTGAAGAATAGTGCAACGGAGGGAGGGGATAAAATAACAGGAAGGATGGGCACAAGAGGTTCACGTGTGACGAGGTGGGAGAACCTCAAGGTAGACAATGATGTAAAATAGATGTATGCACAATCCAGTCAAAAAAGAAAAAATTAGGCCGGGCACGGTGGCTCGTGCTTGTAAGCTTCAGCCTATGAAGCGGCCGGGGCTAGGGATCATGGTTCAAGTCCTGCCTGGGGCCCGTTGCGAGACCTAGCTCCAAAAAAATAGCTGGGCGTGGTGGCGCGCGCCTGTCATCCCAGCTACCTGGGAAGCTGAGACTGGGGATTGCTTGAGTCTGTGGTACCCCGGGCAATGAGAGCCTGCGGTTCCACATGCAAAAAAAATAGCAAGACCTAGTCTCAAAAAAAAAAAAAAAAAGAAAAAATTAAGGTCAGGCAGGGTGGCACGTGTCTTTAATTGCAGCCTACAAAGCCAGGGTGAGACTAAGAATCACTTGAGTTTGCGGGTTCGAGACCCGCCCGGGGCAACATAGCAAGACCTAGTCTCAAAAAACAGCTGGGCACAGTGGCACACGCCTATAATCCCAGCTACCTGGGGAGCTGAAGTTGGGGCTCACTTGAGTTCGTGGTACCCCGGGCAACATGAGTCTGTGGTTCCCTGGACAAAATATTGATACCTAGTCTTTAAAAAAAAAAACAAAAAACAAAAAACCAGCAGCATTTATTTTTAAGTCCTGCTTATCAACTCTTTCATGGATCATGCCTTTAGTGTTGTATTTAAAAGGTCCCCAACATACCCACCATTCTGTTTTATTCAAGGAATTCTATAATTTTGCCATTTTGTTTAGGTCTGTAATCCATTTTGAAATTTGAAGGGTCTGAATACATTTACATAAGCTCAATTCTTTGCATGTAGTAGTCCAACTGTTTAATTACCACTTGGCAAAGTATCTTTGTGCCACTGTTCTGCCTTTGTTTCTATGTCAAAGATGAGCTAAGTATATTTCTGGGCTATTCTGCATATTCATCTATTTTAGCTATTCTTTCAGCAATACACTCATTCTTGATAATGACTGTTTCTTCTCTTTCAATATTATGCTGGTTATTCTTGGTCTTTTGCCTCTCTGAATAAACTGCCTCCCTGAATAACTGAATCACTGTTATTCACAAATTAACTTGCTGGGATTCTGACTGAGACTTAAATGAATCTACATATCAGAATTTGGGTAGCACTGATACCTTCTCAATTTTAAGTTTTCCTACCCATTGACATGGACTGTCTTTCCATTTACGTTTTTGGGTATACACACACACGTTTCATACTTTTCCTCAAATATATTCTGTATTTGTTGAGATCTGTACCTATGTATTTCATTTTTTGTGGTGCCAAAGTAAATATATTGCATTTAATAAATTAATAATTTATATGTAATAAGCATATACAACATATAACAAATTCATATATAATAAATTTAATACATACATATTTTTAATATATTGCATCATTGTTCATTGATGGTTTTCTATGCATATGATCATGTGTATCTGCAACTGAATGCAAATCTCTTCCCTCCTTATCTGCATACCTTTTATTTACTTTATTTGCCTTACTGTATTAGGTAGTACAACTTCTGTCAGTATTTAAAATCAGCAGTGGGCCAGGCATGGTGGCGCATGCCTGTAAGCGGCAACCTAGGAAGCCGCGGCAGGACCGGGGATTGCTGTTTGAGTCCTGCTTGGGACAATGTAGCAAGAGCTAGTTCCAAAAAAATTGCTGGGTGTGTAATCCCAGCTACCTGAGAAGCTAAGGCTGGGGAATGCCTGAGTTGGTGATACCCTGGGCAACGTGAGCCTGTAGTTCCATGGGCAAAAATAGCTAGACCTAATCTCAAATAAATAAAATCAGCAGTAGGAAGCTGAGTGTGGTGGCATGCACCTGTAATCCCAGTACTGGAAAGCTGAAGCCAGGAATTGCTTGAGTCCATGGGTTCGAGACTACTCCGGGAAACATAGCAAGACCTAGTTTCTAAAACACAGCCAGATGTGGTGGTGCGTGGACCTGTAATCCCAGCCTTGGGAGACTGAGGCTAGTCAGTGGGTTCAGGACTACCCCAGGCAACGTAGTGAGACCTAATCTCTTTTAAGGAAAAAAAAAAAAAAAAAAGGCAGTAAGAACACAGACCCTGTTCCTTATGTCAGTGGAAAAGTTTTGAGCTCCTCACTCTTAAGTATGATGTTAGCCGTATGCTTTTCTTTTAGTAGTCTTTATCATGCTGAAGAATTTCTAATTACTCAGTTTTTATCAAAAACGAGGCCTCTATTTTGTCAAATTTTATTCCTGTCATTGGTTAATAAGATCATGTGAAATTTTAGGATGTTGACATGATGGCTAAATTGACTCTGAAATGTTGAACCTGTCTTTTATATCTGAGCTAAATCTCATTTGTTTGTGGTATACAATTTTTATAAATTGCTGGGTTCAATTTGTTCTTTTATGATAATTTTTGCCATCTATGTTAATGAGCAATATTGGTCTACAGTTTTCTCTTCCGTAATGTGTTTTGTTAGGTTAATAAACGATCTCAAGGAATGAAATTAGACAGAGGGGAATGGAAGAAAATAATGCCAGAAAGATCTCTCTCCTATGAGAAAGAAAGCTCAACGACAGCAGACATAGAGAAAAAAAATAGTGTCTCCATTTCAACAGAATATATAAAACAAAAATAAAATCTATAAAAAGATATCCATTTTGGTCCAAAATGACTAACCTCTGAGATAAAGCTCTTCAAATTAACAATCCCTGAACTGAAGACCAATATCTGGGTGCTTGCTAGTGATCTGAGTGACAGTTACCTATGACATGCTGAGAGTCAAGTATTCCATCCAAAGAATATCATACTCTTTATGCATGAAGATTTACCGCTGGCACCTTACAGAATATTGAGCCCCAAACACCACAAACTGTTTCCCTTTGTTTCAATATTCTTACGAAACTGTAAAGAACTGAAAGGGCTAGTTATAATTTCTTTCTAAAACGTATAGTAGAACTCACTAGTTCATACATCTGGACCTGCTTCATGTTTTAATACATTAGTACTCAACTGCTTTAACCAAAATAGGCCAATTCAGATTATTTCTTTTAAAAATTTTAAATGGTCATTATAGACGAATAATTAAAGAATAGTCACATATATTGTGAGTGGAATAAAATGGGTTTCAAATTAAGGCGTGCACAAAAAAAGTAAACAAAGTAGACTGGGGATTAGCATATGAATTGACTACAAAAGGGCAGAGTGGTTAGCTTTGAAGAGAGAAATATTTTAGAAATGAACTGTAATCACACTTGCACTGACATAAATTTACTAAAATTCACTATATAAGAAGGCAATTTTTATATGTACAGCATTTATACAGCAAAAAGACTCAATTTAGAGATTCCAACAATATCAATCAAACTTCTCTGCACCACCACTTTCTCACACTGTAAAATGTCTACCCAGCATTGCTCACAATCTATTCCATTTTCTCTTAAGTATGTCTTTAGCATGTATAATCCCTACAATCCTTGTTTCTCCACCTGTTTCAGCACCATACAGTCTTAGCTTAATACGTGTGGGCTAATGAACAGATGATTCTGGTGTTTTTTTTTTTTTCTTTTGCAGAGATCAGAAGTAATTACTGCACTGGTAGTTTTAAGATGCTCTTGGATGGATGGAATGCTGGGAAGAGGGAGCACTAAGGGTTCAAAATGGAAATTCAGAGCTGTAGTTTTATATACACTGGATATAGTTTATAAGCATACTTTGTCTTATTAAACTTCACAGATATTGTGGTTTTTACATATTGAAGGTTTGTGGTAACCCTTTGTCAAGTAAGTCTATCAGTGTCATGTTCAAAAAAAAGTGTGCTCATTTTGTGTCTGTGTTGAATTAACTATAGTATGTACACTGCTTTTTAAGTGTTAATGTATACAACTTATGAAAATACAACTAAAATTACAAAGTAAACATACAATGTAACTTTAATATACACTGAAAAACAAACAAATGAAAAAAATGCGTGTGACTTCCTATATTGCAATACTCAATTTATTGCAGTGGTCTGGAACCGAACCCGCAATATCTCCAAGGTGTGCCTGTAATGTCCTGACAGTGTGAAATAGCAATCCTAGTATAACCCAGAATGTATAAAGTTATGACCAATTCTGGGTAACAGTGATAAAGAATATTGCCAGAGGCGAATGACTAATCTGGTGATAAATCTAAAAATCGTTCCATGTATTTCCCATATAAGCAGACTACACATTAAAATGATATAATTATGTGTATAAATTAATCATCCTACTTACGTTTCTGTGTCTGATACCAATGATTCATTATTGCACACATCATTGAAAGTGTGAAGTTGATTCTATGATTAGAAAAAAGAAATTAAAGTATCTTCCAAAATTCTTATATGTTAGCAATTGTCAATAAACTGGGCTTGATTTATGTAGATCATAATTAGTAACTAGATCAAAATAATAAAATAAACCTCAATAATCTTGGTCATTTCTTTGGCTACATTAAAGCACTAAACAAATCCATTTTGCAAGTAATATTTACGCTTTATTCCACTAAGCACATTAGAGAAAATATAGCTATATAAGAGGAAAACATAAAAAATCTTCTGCAAAGCAGTAAGTTACACTTCATTACTGATGTAAAAGCTTAGAAAAAGCTCCTTAAGCACATAATTTATCCAGAAAAAAGTCAGCAAGTATTTTTTGTATTTATAAAGTCCAATACATGGGTAAACACCATAATAAGAGGCAGGAAACATAAAAGAGTAAAGCTAAGGGAAACCTTGGCAAACTAGAAAAAGCACATAATTCAAAAGGATATAGCTAACTCCTTAGTTTTAGCATATTACTATTATGGAAAAAACAGATTCAAAGATATCAGATTATTTCCACTTTCCCCAATAGAAATCAGTAATACAGATATAACCCTACTGAGAAACAATACTGCTTGATACAAATCAAACAAAAAACATTACTCTGAGCAAATGTGGACTATGGCCCAATAATCTGTGACTTCTTTCTGGAAAATGAATTAAGTAAGTACTTATAACCATCTACAATTCTTTTTCTATTTGTAACTGGTTCCTAAATATAAAAAACTGAAGAAACAAAAACAAAAACAGTGAAGGAGTTGGGTCTTGAAATCAGAAGACCTCAGTTATAAATCCTCCAAAATCTAAACCTCACTATTCTCAGATTTAAAACAGGGACAGCACAGTACTTTGCAAGGAACATACAAAATAATGCATGTAAAATATTTAGCACAATGTCTAGCACAAGATAAATGTTCCCTAAATAACAGGTATGATGGTAATGGTAGTCTGGAATGTTAATAAGAAAATAAAAATAAAGCAAATATACCTTACCGTTATCTGACTTAGTCCAGCCAACCTCATAGTCAAAGTAGGTGACATGAAGTACTTAAATGCAAGATCTAGGCTTTCTTTATCAAAGCATAACGTTGTATCCAATGGTTCTTTAACTGTGCTCCACATTAAATCAGCCATGTTGCGAGCTGCACTCTGTCTTAACTCTTGATCAGAGAGCTTGCATAAGTACCTAAAATGATTCAAAAATAAAACATTCAGAAAAATTCATAAATATTTCTAAACATGTCTTTAGAATAATATTCCTTTGCTCTTTGTGGCCAAATGTTTAGTACAGTAGTACCTAGCATTCTTAGTGTTAATTGGAACTGTTAACCCATTTCTAAGTGATGTATCAAAGACTGGCCTGTGGCAGCATGTCACTGCCGAGTATTCAACTTGAGTAAGAAATGGGAGTCAAGTCTTTTCACAGCATATTCCACCTCCAATAAAGTTTTACTATTTCCTAACACCTATTTTAGTAAATTTCAGCTCACTTTACATAACCATGCAGCTCCTTCATGCCTCCCATCCCCCCTTTGAATCACTCCAATGCCTCTCTCATTGCAAGCTTATGAACTGGAGGTAGGCACACTACCAGTCTTTGTCCTGGAACAATGTCCTTTTCCTGGGCGAGTACAATGTGTTTCCAAACCACAGCAGACCAGGGGCAACTGTGATGCAGGCAGCCAGGCTGAGCACTTCAAGCCCTCATGTAGAACAGGTGTGTGGAGCAGTTCTCTAGACTACCTGATTTTGGAGCTTCTTATGATATAGGGGGCTGTCCCATTTTCTCCAGACCAGAGTTTTATCTGGGCCCCATAACTCCTCTTTTCACAGAATGTTCCATTCTTTTCAATTACCATCACACGATGTTGGTTCTGAGTCATACTAGATTCAATTCTCATCTCTTTCTACACTCTTTCTCTAGAAGATCATATTTACTCCCATGGCTTTTAAGTGCTATCTATATTGTTGATAACTCCTAAATAAATGTTACTTTGAATTATAGCATATACATCCAATTTTCCAGTGCCACTTATCCCAAAGGCATATCAAAATTAAATGCTTATTTCCTCCCAGTCTTTCACATCCCATTTAATGACACCCACAGAACAAAAAAGGGTTTTTAACATTCATGATGCCACTTCTTTTCCTTAAACTCAACAATCACAAGTCCTATCAACTCTATTTTCACACAATTCCACTGAATTTTCAAAATCACCATAAAAATCTGAGCATTTAAGAAAAAAATTCTGAGCATAAGTAGCCATCATTTCTTGCCAGGACTACTGCACTAATCTTTCAACTGGTTTCCTAACTCCTACCCTGGCACTCCTATTATTTATGATACACTTTAAGGCCAACTGATCTTTTAAAAACCATACTCATCTGCCTTAAACTCTCCAATAGATGTCCATTGCTAAAATGAAATCCAAAATCCCTCATATCATAATTATCTCCCCTTTTACACAATGTTCCACACCAGCCTGGTTCTAGTTTCTATAGTGTCATATTTTCCCCAATTTCAAAAGCTATCCCCCCTTATGTTCCTTCTACCTGGACTATGCCCTTCTAATTATGATCTGATTATGTCCTTTATGTCCTTCTGATGTCATAGTTCAGAAAGATTTCATTATTCCCTCTCATTCACTGCCTTACTTGCACAGCATTCAACATGACCTGATTCTTTATCTGGTATTTTCTGCAGTATGTCCTACAACAATGGGAAAACAACAAGCACTCAAATCTTTACAAAACAAATGAATAATAAAGTATAAAAAACTTAAAAATTATTATCAAGAATACAAGCTCAGAGTTCTTACAGTTCACTCTACATCTACCCAATATATAATCCTTTCTTCATCCTCCCTTAGGTTTTCTTTTTCTGTTGGGACAAAACTCAAATGTGATGATCTCCTTAATAAAACCTTCTCCATCCCTGTATTTAAAGTTAGTGACCCACACCTAGAAATGCAATCTATTTTTACTCCTATGTTTCTTCACAATACTGATCACCTTCTGATTCAGTTATCTTCTACTTATTTTGTATATAAACTGCACAGAAAATTTTTTTCCTCACTGCTATAATCCCCAGTGCCTCAAACATAATATTAGTATATACTTATTGATTGAACAAATACAATATACCATATAACCACTGTCAATTTCTAATTTTCTTTAACATGTAAAACTAAAAGTTCAACATAAATTGCTTAAAAGTAAACATTAAATCTAAATCTATATATGCATGAAAAAAAATCTATACAACAAAATCTATTAAAACTTTCTCTACCATATACAACCACAAGGAACTTTCAAATGATACAATGTCATATTGTTAATAAATTGTTTAGCTGTATCACACTGATAATGGAGTTTGGGGCAAATCTCATAAACTTACCTGATAACATAGGTTCTAAAAGGAATAATGTGCTGCATGACAGCAGGGATGTGTAGCCATATTCTAATCTACAAAGAAACATCAAGATACATTAATATGTGAAATTCATGTCTTTCACTTTAAAAAAACATCTAGTATTTTGACACTTCTAAAACTACATTATGTTTACCCATTTTGAAAAGGATAAGTAGGATTACAGGCTGGGTGGAAATAGAATCATACACCTATCAGCTAAGTAAGTTAATGTACACATAAATATAAAATCATATATATAAAATCAATCTATGAAATATTAGCTTCCCTCTATAATGGAACCCAGCTACTGAATTACTGTTGTCTTTTTACTACATGTTACACTATAATTCTTGATATGTGAAAGCAGTTCAAATACTATAAACTCTAAATCAGTGTCTTACTAAATTTTTAAGTCATAAATAATCTCACTACTCCACCTAAAAATTATCATTTCCAGTCCCTTGTGATTTCTAATCCCTTCAATAACCATATAAATAAACTGTAAATGTTCACACATTGATTACACAAGCAATAATTATTTGCTGAAATAAGTTTTTACTGTAAGTACCCTAATCTAATTTGTAAGTCATAATAAATCCATTTCCTTTCTTCTGCACCATATTCCACTCATTTCCAAATCTAATATTCTTACATCAGTTTCATTCTCATAAATAGTAGTTTAAATATAATAAAAAATCCTAAGCAAATAAACAAAGTGATACTAAGCTTTTACAAGGGATTCAAACTAAGAACAAATTATATAGCTTCACTAATCAAAGTCAGCTACTTAAGTCTTACAGCAAATAGCATACTAACGGTGAAATGTTAAATCTCGAGACTAGGAACAAGAATGTCTTTGATTCAACTTGTACTGTAGGTCTGAGAACAACAAGCAAGAAAATAACAGGACTAGAGGAATTAAAACTGGTATTACTCTGAAACACAATTATGTAAGTGAAAGGCTAAATAATTTTCAGATAAAAATACTTTAAAATGAAAAAAAAATAATTTTCAGGTAACTTTTTTGGATTATCAGTAAACTGCTTAGAAAATTAGAACAATTAGTACACATACACAGCTATATTATACATATATACTATACATACATATGTCAGACACATACACTGTAATACGTTTATACTTCCGTGTATTTCTTATATGCAAGGAACAGTTTATTTTCAAAAAATGTTCTCTTTGCCACAAAAACAAAATTAGAGAAACTACAGAACATATAAAATAAAAACAAAATATATTTAGGAATCCAAAGATTCAATACTGCAGAGATGATAAATTTCCCCAAAATGATCTCTATATTCAGTGAAACCCAAAAAGGTTTTTACTTTAGATGTTGATCCAAAATGCAAATATCCAATAAAAACCAGAACATTCCTTAAGAATGACAGGAAGGTATAGAATTTGTTTTACCAAACAAAGACTTCTTATAAAATGCAGAAATTAAGCTGGTGTGCAAACAGCACAAGATTAAACAAATATACTAATGGAATAGTAAAAAAAAAAATAAAGTTTGATAAAACAGCCCTTAAAATGAAAAGCAAACCAGAGAAAGAAGATATTAGCAATACACAGATTTCTTTGGAGAAGACTACTGTACATGCAAATTATTCAGAATGTGTCTTTCCTGGAAATAAAACCCACATTACTTAGATAACATTCCCAAGATTAAAACCAATTCCACATAATACTTACATTAGATACAACTGTAATAAATGCATGTGCTATAAGAAATGGCAAAGTTTCAGGACTTCCATATTCAAAACAATCCTTCATGAGAGAAAGGCCATTTTTCCCACAAAACAAACATACATAACGAAGCAAATGTAATGGTACTTCTACATCCTGTCAGGAGAAAAAAGAACATATATAATTTAAAACTTTACCAGAAATAATTTTCATTTTATTATCAACATTGGGAAGATAATGACCAAACAAAAATAATTTAAAAAAAGCTGAATTTTTCATAAGTCTGACAATAAAAGATAAAACACTTACATTCATATCACAGAATGCCCCTAATATGTTGCTTTCTTGGGTTGATATATCCTGATTTAAAAAAAAAAAAAAGTAAACAGTAAGATCCCACTATGTTACTAATTGAAAATGCTTTTAAAGATACAATCTTCTTAAGGTTGATTTTTAGGAAACTTCAGATTTTGCAACTGCTTCTCATCAGAAAGTGCTATTCCCAGTTGAAGTTAATAATTAATTCTAACACATATTTTAACTCTTCTCCAAAGAAATCTTTTTGTGCTATTTATGACACATTGTACGAAAGCACACTCAAGTCACTGTTCGTGAAAATACCATCTGGTATAACCTTGTTGGAAGGCAATTTAGTAAAGTAATATTTTACAATTTACATTCCTTTTGACCCAGCAATTCACCTTCTGTTATTTATCATAAACCAAAGTGGTGCTGAAAAAACGAATAATGATGTTCACTGAAATTCGAAACATCTCAAAATTAGAAACAAATATCCATCAAAACGATGACTAACTGGTAGTATAATCATGCAGGAACTTAGGCAGTCTTCAAAACAAAAATAATACAGTAGGTGAAAGACCTTTTTAAGGTGTAAATGTTCGAAAGCTGGATCATGGTAGTGAATGCACAACTCTGCAAACTTCTTAAAAACAAATCATACACTTTAAGTGATTTTTGTGCCAATTTACACCTTTAAAAAAAACTGTTTAATTAACAAGGTAGAGCCATAAGAGGTGGCACAGAAAGAGTATCTTACGTTTTTTTTGTTTTTGAAACTGGGTCTTGCTATTTTTGCCCGTGGAACCGCAGGCTCTCGTTGCCCAGGGTACCACAGACTCAAGCAATCCCCAGCCTCAGCTTCCCAGGTAGCTGGGAAGACAGGCGCACGCCACCATGCCCAGCTATTTTTTGGAACTAGGTCTCGCTACGGCCCCAAGGCGGGACTCGAACCGCGATCCCTAGCCCCTGCCGCTTCATAGGCTGAAGCTTACAAGCACGAGCCACCATGCCCGGTCTATCTTACGTTTTTTTAAAATAGTTTATGAATATGATTTGATTATCACAATTTTCTAAATGTATGAAAATATCACTTCCAGCAATGCTTTTGAAAACAGATGGAGTAAAAAAAGTTTATAGACCTTTTAAGTCTATGGTTTATATATTCTATATTTTTCAGTTACAGCAAAAATGTAACTTTTATAAGTAAACTTTCATCTAAAAAAATTAACTGCCAAAGGAACTCATAATTCATTACTATTATCTATTTTATAGATTTAAGTCCCACTACTAAAATAAAGCTTGAAAACAAACTTGACAAAACATTACATCATTAAACACTGTACTAAGAAAGGTGAAAACACCTGTCAACAAAGAGTGCTAAACTTCTTAAATCTATCCCACAGCCTTTATTACCATACCAGAGTCACAATTAAAGTTTTAAGATATTCTCAACAAACCCTACTTCAAAAGTACAGATGAAAAAGATTTATACACCAGGCTAACCATTGAAATATTAGGCAGGAGTCAGAACTCTAGGGTCTAACATGTACATAATTAGAAAATTCAAGAGAATTCTGATATGCTAAATGTTACTTTTGGAGTTGTTTATATCTACTTTTACATAACTCAGAAGAACCATTTACCATTTCATATTTCTACTCTAGATACATGTATCTATATGTATAGACATTAAGAGTATAACCTCATTTTTAGTGGTTATAACCTCATTTAATGATCTGCAGGCAACCAAGTATTAGACAGTTGCCCTAAAAGCTGAAACAATGTTTTTTCTTCCGGAAGTTGTAACTTTAGATGACCCCTGAAAAGACCTGAAGAGACCTGAGAGAAATTTTTAACTTTTTCTAAAATCTTTATTTACTAAGATGATGGCATTCTATTTCTAGAATTAAAAAGAGAAATTACTTTAAAAAGAAATAAATTAACATTTTTTAAGTAACAAATACTACTCTATGATCAAATCATAAAAAACTGGAAGTCAGTAAGGAATAAAATTTTTGCTTAAAAAAGTTATGTGTGTGAGAATCAGACAGTAGCAAAGGTTTCACAATTTAGGGTATACACTAATATTTGCGTATTGTGCACATTAAAAATGGGTTAAAAACACTTCTTTAAAACAGGAGAATAAAAAGGTTAATAAAAAGGGGAGAATGCCTAGATTCAGAAATTTAGAAAACAAAATTAAGTAATTTGCCTGATCATATTATATACAGAAGGCAGCAGTTTCTTTCCATAATTTTTATACTCATATTCACCCTATTAAAAAACACACACACGTAGAGTAATATTTCATTTCATAGAACTGCACATAAAATTATTTAGGATTAAGAAAGGAATATAACTGGCCCCTCAAAACACTAAACTTGACCATTTCCAACTACATTTTAAAAAATATCCACTTCAGCAGAAGGGAAAGTAAAAAGAAACGGTTTTAAGTTCCATTTTATTTACTGTTGGCAATGGGTACAACAATTACAAGTGAATAGTTTGAAATAAGCAGTGTATCAGAATACAACCTGAATTCCAGAACACTTCCGCTACATGCTGTAACAAACCTCTGTAAGTCAGTTAGTTCCCACTTGTATAAAATAATGAGAAGTCACAGCTATCAAAATAGAATGAGTATTGAATCTTCTTCATCTGAAAGTCTTGACCAGTTTATGCCTCTTAAACAAAACACCTTAAACCGAAAAGCTTTCATCACGATAGGATAACACAGCAATATGTAGGGAAGACTAGATAGACTATCTCCTTACAGAAAAGTAAGATTAATAATCTGTCTAGTAAACTAATATATCACATAAGTACTACTACACTGCTATACTTTAAAATGTATGTATAAACACACACATATAATTGTATAATATGTGTGCTACAAAGATTTTGAGATCCTTAAAATATGTAATTACAACACCACTAGGATAGAAACTAGATATTCTAGAGTGTTTTAACTGATCATTACTAAAACATTAGAAACTTGGAAAACTTATAAACAGAATACATAAGCACTACATATAAATTCTGTATAAGGAAATACAATTCTGTGTTAGAATATAGAATTCTAGAAAAGAATTTTTTTTTTTATTGTATCTATGGATGTCTTGTATTAGAACTTTACCTGAAAGAACTCATGAGAACAATCAAATAGTAACATGGAGTGATCCATAATAGTAATAAGGCACTTCATCCAAAAGGTAAAGTGTAAGGAAATGTGTCTATGACTACATTTAGAAATTACGCTCTTAAAAGTCATAAAAGAAAAATAACCTGATGACTCAACTGATTTAGGAGTAAGATAGCAATAGAAATAAAGCAACATTATATTTAAGAGGTTTTTAATTGGAAAAAAATTATTCTTAAGAATAATTTTTAATAATTATTATTCTTAAGAATAATAATAATATTAATAACAATATTAATAATAATATTAATAATATTAATAATGATATTAATAATAATATTATTATATTTAATAATAATTATTCTTAAGAATAATAAAATTATTCTTAAGAAATTTCATATCTGTAGGTATCCAACCTATTTTTAGCATCTTGAAATTATTTAAGATATTAAAACACTATATACATGATATTCTAAAATTTTAGTTTTGAACTCCCTTTTTGTTGAAAAAAATGTAAAATGACGTTTGTTCTGCAATGTTTTATAAACATCTTATGTCATCAGATGATAAAGTGTTTCCATATGGAAAGATAAGAATTACAAAAAAAAAAAAAGAAGAAGCAGCCAGGTGTGGTAGCACACACCTATAATCCCAGCTACCTGGGAGGCTGAGTGCTAGGGATCACTGGAGTTTGAAGGTCTGGACAACATAGCAAGACCTACTCTCAAAAAAAATAAAAATAAAATAAAAATAATAAAAGAATATGAATTAAAATATTCTTAGAATTCTACCAGGATAATATCTACCTCCTAGGCTTATGTTTTCAAACAGTCTCAGTTCAATGTGAAAATATTTTCATTAAAGAACTACATTTTTAAGATGAAGAAAAGTTAAAGAAGTCAGTAAGATGGTTGGATACAGAGCAAATAAGCAGAATATAGGCAGACAAAAAAATAAAAGCATACATACATACTAATGTCCACAACTTTCCATCCCAGACACACAAAAAACACGGTAATTTGAAATTTAAGTGAAACTATCTCCCCTCCTTTCTGGAAATGCTGAAAATGGAGTCAAAAGCACACCCCTTTGAATTTGGGCTGCCCTTGAGATTTGCTTCTACCAACAATGTAGCAGAATTAGTTCAGAAGCTGGACCTTAAGAGGTTTTAAAAGCTTACACTTTTGTCAACCTGAATCCATGCTAAACCTGCCAGATAAAGAAGCCAGTATACTCTAGTGCAGATAAGAGTCCATGTGGAGAAAATTCAAGAAGCCAAAGACAACAGGCAGCACTGCCAGATATGAGTATCATCATCTTGGACCTTCAAATCCATCCAGCTCTTGAAGTAAATGCATATACTTAAATGAAGTCACACAAAATCAGCAAAGAAATTGCCTAAACAACCTGTAAAATCTTGAGGAAAAAAAACACAACACTGTTTTGTTACTAATAAATACATAACCACATAACTGGCTCAACGTCCACTATGTGTAAAAAGGAATACCATTATTAAAATAAATCTTAGGTGCGTCACTGGACACTGGAAAATACCATTAATAAAGCAAATCACACTTCTTACAAAAGAAGACACTAATACTTAAGTTTGAGATCACTGTTATGCCTTTTTTACTTTACAAAGAGAATTCAACATTCTGTTGCCTATGTTTCTAAGAAAGAAATTCAAAATGTTTTTTTTTTTCCCTTGATCATTACATTATTATAATCACAGTAAGAGCTTAGGTCTACAAAAGTAAAATGTTTAGATCCTAACAATTCAATTTTTATTAGTTCAATTAATAAATTTTTCATTAATAAGACAAGGAAGGAAGGAAATGTTTAAACACAAGTTGCTGTGAAAGACCTGAAGAAAACTGGAATTTTTAACAGCAGTGAGTTTTCCCCCCCATCAACAGTTAACAATTGTCCTATCTATTCATAAGTGAAAAATTGTCAAAGTATCATGCAATATTACTTAAAACCAACAATGCCTATTTTTACATACCTCTATAGTAGGATGAGTATTATGCTTATAAGCAGTGTATAAGGGAAACTGAATCTGAAAAATTTTTGCAACACATAGTAAAAGTTTTTCCTTCTCATCTGTACTCCATAAACTAAAAGGATCAGAACTCTTTGAAGATTCTTCATCAGTCAGACTACAAATTCTTGTAGAGTTTGATTTTTTTTCTATTGATTTTTGTCTTTCTGTACTTCCTTCATTACACTCTCTTTCTATAGTCAGTGGTTCTTCTGCTTGATTACTCTCATCTTGCCACGTGGAATCTATGTTAATAGTAGTACAATGTTTACAAAGCTGGTCCCGGAGCACTTGAACTTGGGCAATCACTAAATTAATAAGTGCACATACTACTTGGTTAAATATTTCCAAATGCTTATATTCCTTGAAGCAGCATAGACATTGCCTGTAACAGAAAGAAAAAAGATTCAATAAATTAGTGCTTCCAAAAGAGGCAACAATAAAGTCTTTCTAATATATAATTTAAAAACAAAAGCAAATACTAAATGCTATTTCCCTAGACTTCAAACTTGTTATTTCCTCTTTCCTATGGGGCTGCACTTATTAACTTACTAACTTATAATAATAACTTAGAAAGGTATAATCAAACCAACACCGGTACTTTAATTAGCAAAATACCATGCTACCAGTCTGACTAGTGATCATCTTCAGTTTTAAGTATTTATATGTCCTTTTACATAAAGAACTATTTAAGAACAAGAAACAGAGAATCTATCACTGATTCCGTTAAGTACTGAGTACTCAAATATGTCTAGATTGTACTGGCAAATGATATAGTAAAATATCTTATTAGTAACAACAGTGTTGTTTTATATAAAAGGTTGTTTTCAATTAGTAAAAAACTGCTTTTTAAAATTTAACAACTTGCTTTAAAACTATTTTGAGGAGTGCTCCTAGTCTATTTGACAGACCAAAAGCATTTAAAAACAGTACACAAGGTAGCGTCAATTAAAAAATAATGAAAACAAGAAATAGTCAGAAAACAAGAGTACATAAAGTCTAATTCTCTTAAACATGCTAGCATAACACCAGTATACTGTAGATAATACAAAGGAATGGCACACCAAGGACTCAGCTACAAATGATGTATGACACTTAAGTAACTATTATAATTTTCAATTAATACTACTGAAACATTTATATTGTAGTCCAAATATATCACCAACTCCCTGTATTACCACACCACACAGAAGTAACATTACCTCTCCATGTACAGCAAGATGTGGTGTATTGCCACAAACTCTTATACTCTTCCCTTTAAAAAAACGAACCCCAGTTTTTCTCCCTGTGTATATGGTCTGGATTTAATGACTTGCTTCTAATGAATGAAATGTGGCAGAAACAACAGTGCGTGACATCTGAAACTAGGTCATAAAAGATACTGCTATTTCTGAAAAATAAGGCGGGAATAGTAAGAAAAGCAATGTCTCATTTCACATTTCATGAAATAAAAGTTTGTTGCTGTCTTTACTAAATTTTCAATAACTGAATCATTTAAGTGAGAATGAAGGTTTGGTCATTTGTTTTAGACAATGACCTTTATTCATCCATGACATTTATACATAGGCCCTGTTTTGTACATGTACTAAGCTAGGTGTAAATATAATAGCTGATACAATCTTCAATTATAAAATTTGACTACAGTATGTTTTTGTTTTTTTTTTTTTAAGATGTAGGTCTCACTATTGCCCAGGGTTGTCTTGAACCCACGGACTCAAGTGATCCCAAGCCTCAGCCTCCCAGGCAACTGGGATTATAGGCACGCACCACCACACCCAGCTATTTTTTTGAGACTTGGTCTTGCTATGTTGCATGGGGTAGTAGTCTCTAACCCATGGACTCAAGGGATTCCTAGCCTCTGCCTCCCAAGTAGCTGAGATTACAGGCACACGCCACTGTGCCCAGCTAAAATAATAATTCTGCATCAGAATACCTTTGCAGATCCCAGGTGCTGCAGCTTTGGATGCCAGTAGGTAGGCAGAGCCTTGCTCCACGGCAACTCTGGGGACCAGGGACTTGGGGGAAGTGGGCCGGGGGAGCCAATCTCAGTCACTCTGGTGTCCAGGGATGGATATGGTACCCCTGCCAATGCCTGGGCGGGTGAGGGTCCCCCTCTGGTGTACTCCCACCTCTAACAGACTTTCATAGGAATGAGAAGAAAAGCAATCCTGCTGCAGACATAGGAGAATAAAGGCCATATACACATTAGTCACCTGGGTGAGACCCACACAGAGCATGATTGGGACCATAAGAGACAAAACTGTAAATCCAACTATAAAGACGACCTACCACAGAGCTACACTTATATTTCAGGGGACCAGAAAACCAAATCCCTGATGCAGTGACACATCACCACCAGCAAAGCAAACCCCCTAACACAAAGGGCAAGAAAGTCAGAGATGGGGCTGTGGCCCTACTCAGAACTGCAAACCAGGAAAGGGGAGAGGAGATGGATCATCCACTCATAGGAGTTGTCCCTACTAAGAGACCTCTCTACCACAAATGGCCAGGAGTTGTGAGCCCAGTCCCAGGTGAGGCCAAAACAATAGGATTTGGAAGTAGTAAATGGAACAAATGTAGCATTGAACGAGGAGGCATGAAGCCCTGTAATCACACAGGTCTGGAGAAAAGGAGCAATCACCTCCATCAAAGGAAGTGCCACAGCCAAGGAGCCAGGAAAGCTGCTCCACAAATCCAACGACAAGAGGTTTCAGACATACCGGGACTAGTTACCCACTATAAAGCCACCCCTCGAAATCTAAGCAGCAAAAAAATGACTTTGCACCGGAAAAGAAAGAACTATGGGCCAACACCCGGGTACCAATGACTTGCAGGGAAGGGGAAGCAGGAGTCACTCAAGGGGGAAAAGGGGGAGGGAGGGAAAGGATGGGTCATAACTATACACATAAGACCAAAACTGCATACAAAAAAATAAAATAAAAAATAATAAACACATTCCGGACTGTTTCTCACCTGAAAATTTAAATAACTTCAGAAATTGGCAACAAGTATTATAGATCGCGGTTCAAGTCCTGCCTAGGGCCTGTAGCAAGACCTAGTACCAAAAAAATAGCTGGGCGTGGTGGCGTGCGCCTGTAATCCCAGCTACCTGGGAAGTTGAGGATGGGGAGTGCTTGAGTCTGTGATACCCTGGGCAACGAGAGCCTGGGGTTCCATGGGCAAAAATAGCGAGACCTAGTCTCAAAAAAAAAAAAGAAAAAAAGAAAAAAAAAGAAGAAGAAGAAGAAAAGCAATATACTGTCACCCCTGCCTTGCTCTCTTTTGGACCATTCACGCTTCAGAGACCAGCTATCATGCCTAATACACACTTAAGGAGCCCAAGAAGAGATACACAAGAGGAAAAACTGAGACCTCCCACTAACAATCACCATCAACTTCTTAGCCATGTAATAAGTCAACTTTAAAGCAGCTCCTCCAGTCCCACAGTAAGTCTTCAGATTACTACACCATGGCCAACACTATTGACCTTATGAGAAAACCAACTCAGATCCAACCAACCTTATGAAAAAACCAACTCAGATCCAACCAATCAAACGACTCCCAAATTACCTACTACAGAAATTTGGAGAATAATAAATATCTACTGTATTTGGAGTCTTTACTATACAGAAATAAATGATACATAAGGCCTTTTTCCTTGGTGGCAAAATGAAAGGGATTTTAAACTCTAAGTCCTCCTTCAATTCTGAATTTCTTATCACTTTGTTTATAAGAAGGAATATAAACACATTACTCCTAAAGTTTCTTTGATGAATAGATTGCTCCTTTAGGTTTAGGAAAAACTATATTTAAGGCCGGGCATGGTGGCTCGTGCCTGTAAGCTTCAGCCTATGAAGCGGCAGGGACTAGGGATCGCAGTTTGAGTCCCTCCTGGGGCCCGTAGCGAGACCTAGTCCCAAAAAAAATAGCTGGGCGTGGTGACGCGCGCCTGTAATCCCAGCTATCTGGGAAGCTGAGGCTGGGCATTGCTTGAGTCTGTGGTACCCCGGGCAACGAGAGCCTGCGGTTCCCCGGGCAAAAACAGTGAGACCTAGTCTCAAAAAAAAAAAAAAAAAAAAAAAAAAAAAAAAAAAAAAAAAAAAAAAAAAAAAAAAAGGAAAAACAAAACAGCTAACTACTTATTAACTGGCTAGGACACCAATTTTCAAAGACAGAAATGATATATGAACAAAGTAACATGGTCCTCATAGATGCAAAATATACAAATTCCAGAAGAACTGAGAGCTTATATGAAGATATACACACAAAATAATTATGCAGCATGTAACTTACATTCTCCTGTATTAAACTCAATGTGATGAAATCTTTAAGTATCTGAATTCTCAAATACAGCATTTCTCTACCTATATCAACTCTATGGTGCAAGGGGGAGATGTTAATTTTAAATAAAAGCATCACTTTCAATTAAGTCTAGCTTGACTTTACACATCTTCTCTGTTCTAAGTCCCACAAGAAATACGCTTAAGGAAAAGACATGATGAAAAAAGGTAATAGGAAAAAAATGGCATCCACAAATTTTGTGAAATACAAATGGAGTAGTCAATGATTACAGAGAATCAAGTAAACTTGGAAGAGATTACAAAGGAAGACATTAGGAAAAAGATCCATCCCCCAAGAACACAACAATGTGTTGAATCACACATTGAATCACACAATCACAAGAATACTAGATTATCTAAGAAAGGAGAGATGACAAGAAGCAGGTAATAGGAATAACAGAAAGAAAAAGCTAAAACGCACAGGTTCCTAGGCCAGACTACTCAGACACTATTCTTATTTCATCCAAGGCAACAAGAAGTCTTCCTGTGCGTAGAGTGAATAAGATAAACTCAAACACACAGATACTGAAGAACACGAATGACAAGAAAATTAAGTGACATTATGACTGAAAGGTAAACTTCCTCAAATACCCTCCTGCTACCCAACAACCAGAGTAACATCGCAGAGTGAAAAACTTTGTATTTCTCTTAGAGAATGTGAGCAATCTAACAGAAAATTCACTTACTCTTGATAAAAAATTGTTCACCATTTTACTACCAAACAGTTACAGGCCAAGGTCTGAGATAGCCCATGTACAGAAAAATTTTATTTTTATTTATTTGTTTATTTCTTGAGACTAGGTTTCACTATTTTTGCCCATGGAACCGCAGGCTCACGGTGCCTGGGGTACCACCAACTCAAGCAATCCCCAACCTCAGCTTCCCAGGTAGCTATAATTATAGGCATGCACCACCATGCCCAGCTATTTTTGGGGACTAGGTCTTGCTGTGTTGCCCCGGGTGGGACTCGAACTGAGATCCCCAGACCCCGCCGCAACTCCATAAGCTTTTGCTTACAAGCATGCACCACTGTGCCTGGTTGTATTTTTAATCATTTTTAATCATTTTTTTTTAGTGTGCCCTCCTTGAACCATACAAAGTTAGCCAAGGAGAATAAGGTTTTAAAAAAGACTTTAAAGAACCAAAGGCAAATCTAAACAGCTTTTTTTTTTCAAATAAAGAAAATATAGAAAGAAAAGATTTTTAATTAATTTATATCCTCAGAGACATGGCACTATTATTGTATTAAGAATGATATACTATTTAAAAAAGTGTTAAAGTTACAAAATATTGCTCTAAGTGTACAAATATGTTACAAAGCTTCATACATGTATCAGTCACAATTTCAAAACCAATTAAAATTATAGAAATTCATAAAATTCAGAAACAGGTCCAGAAGGAAAATCAACAATTCCCCCCCAGAAAGAATAAGCAAAAATAGTGGGAAGAAAAAGTGGAACCATCAAAATGTGTACATATACACGATGGAAATACTATGTATCAATCAAGGAGGACAAACACATGTCATTCTCAGCAACATGGATGGAATTAGACTCATATTAGCAGAAATAAGCAAAAAAGAAAAAGAAGTACAAGATGGTCTCACTTATATGATGGATATAGGAAAAAACAAACGAATAAGAAAGAATGAAAACAACCAATGGGACTGAACCATGGAGCAAGAGAGGAGGAGGGGGAAGAAAGTAGGGGAGGTGAAGAGTACAAAAGATCAGGATGGTTAACAAGTGTTAGTGAAGTGGGTTCACAATAATGGAATATAAATATACATATATATGCAAATTTTTAAAAATTTAAATTAAATTAAAAAAAACAAAGGACAGGGTTATTAGGGAATGGAGAAAGAAAAAGAGAGCCATCTGCATAGTGCCAGGCAGGCAGGAGAGCTGCTTCTCCCCAGCGTAGAAATTGTACTGATTCCTTTTTTTCTTAATTTATGTTTTTATATATGTGTTTCACATCTTTGTATTCCCTGGGGACCACCCACCACCTTCCCTCCCTGACCACTCCCTCCCATCTCCACCCCTCCTCACACCCCCACATACTCATCCCTTTTATGGAATTTTTATGTACATGTATATGGCCTAAATTGTCAGCTGGAATAAATTTTATAATAAATTAAAAAAAAGTGGAACCATCAATCAAGAAGGTAAAATTCTGACTAATAGTTCCAAATGACAAGTAGAAAATACGGAGATGAAAAAACTATAAAATAAAGTTTTAGAATGTAGGAGTCCACCAAAACACCTATTTTGAAACTCCTGAAGCTTAGGGTGTTCATAAAGAGCTTGGGGTGTTTAAAAAAGTTTATAAAAGCTTTCAGTGAGCGTGAAAATGACAAGGAAAAGTTCAGAAATACAATTGGCCATATTGGGGAGGGTGGGGAGGTATATCCCTGGGATTACAATGATGTAAAATTTATATATAAATAAATAAATGATCTATATAAAGAAAAACAATTGGCCAATCTCTCTCTCAACACAATCAATATTTGAAGATAGAGTACACAAAGCAAAACTGTATCCAACAAAAACTATCAGTAAGTAGAAGGGCAGAATAGACATTTTTAAGTCTGAAATGCCAAAAATATCTTTCCAAAGAGAAACCCTAACGAAACAACACAGTAAACCAGTAAAGATAGCAACATGAAATCCAGGAAATGGAGAGTCAGAAGAGTAGAAGAGCAAAAGGAATTTCAAGGATGATCTGAAGAAAAGATAACTGTTTAGTATACTTGTCACCGTAGTGAAAAATCAGTTAGATTAGAAGATAAAAGGCAAAGCAGATTAGAGAGGAGAAAATCATTAATCACCAAATGTTGCATAAAAATTTAAGTTAGTACTGTAAGAAAGGTTGGAAAGTTTGCAAAAAATTAGTGATTCACACTGAAAATCAGTCAAATGAAAAGGACATAAACTCCAAGAAACTAACAAAGGTTACAAAAATTAAGAATTTATATCTTGCAAAATGAAAAATGAGTAACAGACCCTTTAGTTCATCACTGAGCAGTATTTTTTTTTTAAGAACTATTAGAAGTAATGATAAAATGAAAGAGAACAGGCTGGGTATGGTGGCGCATGCCTGTAAGCAGCAGCCTAGGAAGCTGCAACCGGGGACCGGGGCCAGGGATTGCGGTTTGAGTCCTTCCAGGGGTGTAACAAGGCAGCCTAGTTCCAAAAAAATATAGATCAGCGTGGTGGCACACGCCTATAATCCCAGCTACCAGGGAAGCTGAGCCTGGGGATTGCTTGAGTCTGTGGTAATGAACGTGAACCCACGGTTCCACAGGCAAAATAGCAAGACCTAGTCTTAAAAAAAAAAAAAAAAAAAAAAAAAAGAAGGCCGGGCACGGTGGCTCATGCCTGTAAGCTTCAGCCTATGAAGCGGCCGGGGCTAGGGATCATGGTTCGAGTCCTGCCTGGGGCCCATAGTGAGACCTAGTTCCAAAAAAATAGCTGGGCGTGGTGGCGCTCGCCTGTCATCCCAGCTACGTGGGAAGCTGAGGCTGAGATTGCTTGAGTCCGTGGTACCCCGGGCAACAAGAGCCTGCGGTTCCACGGGCAAAAATTGCAAGACCTAGGCTCAAAAAAAAAAAAAAAAA
>PVHY01012523.1:0-15999 GCA_004024945.1 Uropsilus gracilis | reverse complement strand
GCCTTTTCTTCTCAGTTCTATTCTTACCATTACCAGTCTGAAAAGACTATTGCCCAAGTAGTGTTACCTTACACTTTCATTATCACCAGCTATAAACTTTCATACCTATCAATGTGACTAAAATTATAAAAAAAAAAATTATCCATACATTCTAAATCGACTCAAATGCATACAAACTGTGTTTCCCACTTGGCTTTTCAAGTTTTACTTCACTGTATTCTTTAATTTATATTTCCTCTTCTAAAGTAAATTTTAACAATTTTAATTAGAACAGGTGTTTATGAGGCTCTTCTTTCACAATACTATGCGTTTTAACTTTGTTTCTTCACAACCCAATAGCATACTAGTAGTTTGATTATTCTTAGTTTCATAAATAAGGAAGTGAGAGCCTACACAAACTGATTTGTCATAGTCATCCAGTACATGTGATCAAACCGAACTGGAAACCACATATCCATGTTGCTCCAAGGTCATGCTCTTTTTTTTTTTTTTTTTTTTTTTTGAGACTAGGTCTCACTATTTTTGCCCATGGAACTGCAGGTTCTTGTTGCCCAGGGTACCACAGACTCAAGCAATCCCCAGCCTCAGCTTCCCAGGTAGCTGGGATCACAGGCGCGCACCACCACACCAGCTATTTTTTTGAAAGTAGGTGTTGCTATGGGCCCCAGGCGGCACTCGAACCGTGATCCATAGGCCCGGCTGCTTCATAGGTTGAAGCTTATAGGCACGAGCCACCGTGCCCGGCTCAAGGTCATGCTCTTAAACTACATGTTGGGGCAGTAGATAAAGGCAGTGTTTTCATGTTTTGGGGAAAACAGTCATTTAATTTTCTGATGAAACCTAAAACTGCACATATTAAGATTTCTTTTCTAATTCACTCCCACCTACAAACTCAAGGTTAAAAAATTTCTGACACTGGATTAAGAGCACAAATCCAGGATAAAAATAAACTAGGCATAGGAAAAATCTGATTTTCACCCAGCTCCAAAAATAACTAGTATTAAGACATCAGGAAATGATCACTTCAAGATTTCATTTTAATTTATAGCAAACACCTAAATTCTGAAATTAGAAGTTTTGTCTCAGACACCAGGCTGTCATGACAATACGTACATTCTAAATCGACTCAAATGCAACACTTCTCAGCAAATCATTTAGATTACTTACATTAACTTTACATCATTAACATCCTAGTACTATGAAATATCCAATTATCTATTCAGCAATCACTATTACATATAGTCAAAAGAATCCAACTGGTTGAAACTCCAAAGAGATGTCAAATGGAGCATAAGTTTTAAACAGCTAAAATCTAAAACAACTTTTAGAACAAACATGTTCCAACTTTACTGACAGGAAAATGTAAAAAGGTTGTTACTGTAGTGCAATATCTGAGCTTAAACTACCCGGGTAAACCCCATGATCTGAGAGACTGTGCATTTTACAACACTCATCTATGTATCACTACATTAAACATGCTAACTAACTGATCATTTCACACAATGGTTCAATATTCTTTACCCACAAAAACTTTAGAATGACTAAAGATGAACAAGACGTAAAGTAAAAAAGATTTTTAGTTATGATCAGGTAAAATCATCTTGAGGAAGAGGAGTATGTATTGTTCCAAAGCTGGTCTAATATACACGTTATGGAAAAGGCAGTACTAACGGCTTCTAAAAGGGTTAAAGAGTCCTCTACTACAATACTGATTTTGTTCAGGACTAAGTTTATTACAAGTCGCTAACTTTACAATAAAATTTCTTTAACATTCTAAAATAATCATTTTTCAGAACTTCAATTACTTCTATATTCCTAAACAATAAAAATGGAGTTAAATGAATTTTTATTCTCACTCTTTAAAAATAAAACTGTTAGTAGCCGGGCATGTTAGTGCATGCCTGTAAGCGGCAGTCTAGGAAGCCGCAGCTGGGGCCAGGGATCGGTTCGAGTCCTGCTGGGGGCACATAGCGAGACCTCGTTCCAAAAATATATAGCTGGGTTTGGTGGCGCGCGCTGTAATCCCAGCTACCTGGGAAGCTGAGGCTGGGGATCGCTTGAGTCTGTGGTACCCCGGGCAATGTAAACCTGCATGTCCAGGGGCAAAAATAGCAAGACCTGGTCTCAAAAAATAATAATAATAATAATAAAAATAATTTTAAAAAATAAAAATAAAACCATTAACAAGCCAGCCGTGGTGGCGCACGGCTTTAATCCCAGCCTAAGAAAGGAGGCTTAGACTAGGAATAGCTTGAGTCCATGGGTCCAAGACCCACCCGGGGCAACATATTGAGACCCAGCCTCAAAAAAAATAGCTGGGTGTGGTGGCACATGCCTGTAATCCCAGATACCAGGGAGGTTGAGGCGGGGGAATCGCCTGAGTCCGGAATACCCTGGGCAACGAGAGTCTGCAGTTCCCCGGGCAACACAGTGAGACCTAGTCTCTAAAAAATAAATTAAAAAATGAAATCCAAATAAATAAATAGAAGACCATTAAAATAAATAAGCAAATAAAACCATTAACAGATCTCAGGAAAAAAGATTTAATAAATATTGATAAACTGTCATTTATCAACTAAAGAGCAACACTTTCCATCGTAAAGAGGAAAATCTGATGATAAACAATGCCAATTTAGGCCCTAGAGCACGGCAGAGATTAGGAATCGCTTGAGTTTGCAGGTTCGAGACCCGCCGGGGACAACACAGCGAGACCTAGTTCCAAAAAACTAGCTGGGCATGGTGGTATGCGTCTGTAATCCCAGCTACCTGGGAAGCTGAGGCTGGAGATTGCTAGAGTCTGTGGTACCCCAGGCAACGTGAGCCTGCAGTTCCCTGGGCAAAATAGTGAAACCTAGTCTCAAAAAACAACAACAACAACAACAAAAAAAAAACAGGCCGGGCTACTGTGCCCATGCATGTAAGCAATGGCTTATGATGGAGTCGCAGCAGGGTCTGGGGATCGTAGTTCGAGTCCAACCCAAGGCAACACAGTGAGACCTAGTCCCCCCCATCCCAAAAAAAAAAAAAAAAAAAAAAAAAAAAAAAAAAAAAAAAAAAAAAAAAAAAAAAAAAAAAAAAAAAAAAAAAAAAAAAAAAAAAAAAAAAAAAAAAAAAAAAAAAAAAAAAAAAAGCTGAGTATGGTGGCGCACCTATAATCCTAGCTACCTGGGAAGCTGAGGCTGGGGATTGCTTGAGTCTGTGGTACCCCGGGCAACGAGAGCCTGCGGTTCCACAGGCAAAAAATAGCGAGACCTAGTCTCAAAAAAAGAACGCCAATTTAAAATACAACTCACAAAGTTAGTCTTCAATATATTTAAAGACATACCTCTGTGTCCAGGAATTGATATAAGCAAATATTTTGAGTGTATGTTCCTTCCTGAGCTGCAGTCCATCACCACCTTCTATATCTGATACTGAAATAAAGTAGAAAAAATAAAATTTTAAATTACAAATAAATAATAAGCCAAAACTTTAAATAAACAAGTCTAGATTTTTAGACACAAATATTCAGATACTATTATTTTTGTTTTATCAAAGAAAATAAATCTTGGTTTACTTAATGACTTATTTGAGCTTAAGAAAATACTTTGAATCTGGAAGAAATAGAAAAACCCTTATAAGCATACAACCTTCCAAGACTGAAGCAGGAAGAAATAGTAAAACATGAACAGTACATTACACAAGCCAAAAAACACAGTATTCAAAACACCCACATAGTGTGGGACCAGATGGTTTCATTAAGTCTACCAAACCTTCAAATAGATACTAATAGCTACCTTTCTCAAACTCTTCCCAAGCGGAAGATAGGATGCCTCCAAACATCCACTAAAACCAACATTATTCTATTATCAAAAGCAGACAAGGAGATATCACATATAAAATGAAACTACAGACCAGTATTTCTGATGAACTCAGGTACAAAAACTCTCAAGAATGTATTAGGAAACCGAATTCAACAATGCATTAAAAGGACAGTATGTCACAACTAAGTGGGGTCTATTCTTGAGATGAAAGACTGGTCCAACATACAGAAAGCCATCAACATAATTCATTGTATTAACAAGTCTGCTGTAGTCTTCTATGCAAATAGCAAGCTAGGAAAGGAAAAAAAAAATCAAGAAAATAATCCAATGTATACAAGCATGAAAGATGTATAAAATACCTAGCAATAAATTTAAAAGGGGGGGATCCAATGTATACAAGCATGAAAGATGTATAAAATACCTAGCAACAAATTTAAAAGGGGGGGGGTTGGTGGTGTATGCCTGTAAGCAGCAACCTAGGAAGCTGTGGCAGGACCCAGAGATCGCAGTTAGAGTCCTGCCTGGGGCAACATAGCGAGACCTAATCCCATAAAAATAGTTGGACCTGGTGGTGCCATGCCTGTAATCCCAGCTACCTGGGAAGCTGAGGCTGGGGATTGCTTGAGTCTTTGTGGTACCCCAGGCAACATGAACCTGCATTTCCACAGGCAAAAATAGTGAGACCTAGTCTCAAAAAACAAACTAAATAAACTTAAAAGGGGGATGAAAGTCCTGTTTAACAAAACTTCACGACACTAAAGGGGAGCCCAGTGGTGGAATATGAGTAAATCATAGGAGAGGGCCACACTAAAGGGGAACAGTAACTATACAAATATGACCAGTGTTGTATGAAAATAAGAAAATTAATTTATTTTTTAAAAATTGAAAAAAGAAAAAAGACTAAACAAGACACTATGGAAAGAAACAATACAAGGAAACAAAAACATTTCATGTTCATGGGAAGCATTAACATAAAAATGTTTGTCTTACCTAAAGCAATTTACAGATTCAATGCAATCCCTATCGAAATTCCAAAGGACTTCAAAGAAATAGAGCAAACATTGCTGAAATTTATATGGAACCACCAAATTGTCAAAGCAATTTTGACAAAAAGGGCAAATGGAGGTATCACACTTCCAGACTTCAAATTATTACAAGATCACAGTAATCAAAACAATATTGTAATGGCATACAAACACAGACCAATGTAATACAATTAAGAGCCCAGAAATAAACTGGTGTACATATGGATAGTTATCTACAACAATGAAACTAAATGTATACACTGAAGAAAGAAAACGTCTCTTCAGCAAATGGTACTTGGAAAACTGGATGACCACATTCAGAAAAATACATTAAACTGCTCTCTCATACTGTACTCAAAATTCAATTCAAAGTGAATAAAGGATTCAGATAAAATACCAGAATCCATTAATGCAGAAACAAAAACAGAAGCAACTGGCTTAGTGGTGTCTTTGGAGATCTGATTCCACCAGCAAGAAAAAAAACAGCAAAAATAAATGGAGTTACATGAAATTAAAAAGCTTTTGTATAACAAAGTTACCATTAAAACAAAAAGAGACCCTACTAAATGGGGAAAAATATTTGTAAACCATAATATAGCCAACAAGAGGCTATTACTGCCGGGTATGGTGGTGTGCACCTGTAATCCTAGTGCTGGAAGGCTGAGGCCAGGGATCGCTTTAGTCTGTGGGTTTGGGACTATCCCAGGCATCATAGCAGATTGAGTTTCTTTAAAAAAAAAGAAGAAAAAAGAGGCTATTATCTAAAACCTACAAAAAACTGATTTAGTAAGTTCAAAAAAAGAAAATAAAGAACCCAATTGAAAAATGGGCAGAGGAGCTAAATATACACTTCTCCAAATAAGGCATACAAATGTCCTAAATGGCCTATAAGCACATGAAAATATGTTCAGTATCACTTTTATGAGGAAAAATGTAAATCAAAATCACAGTAACATCTCATTGTTCTGGCCGGGCACGGTGGCTCGTGCCTGTAAGCTTCAGCTTATGAAGCGGCCCGGGCTAGGGATTGCGGTTCGAGTCCCGCCTGGGGTTGTAGCAAGACCTAGTTCCAAAAAAATAGCTGGGCGTGGTGGCGCGTGCCTGTAATCCCAGCTACCTGGGAAGCTGAGGCTGGGGATTGCTTGAGTCTGTGGTACCCTGGGCAACGAGAGCCTGTGGGTCCATGGGCAAAAATAGCGAGACCTAGTCTCAAAAAAAAAAACAAAACAAAACAAAAAAACCCTCATTGTTATGGCGAATGACAACAGAGGAAAAAGGAACAACAAACAACAAGAAAAAGGAAAAAAAGGAACAACAAATGTTGTCAAGTGTGTGGAGGAAAAAGAATTCTTGTGAACTGCTGATGGGAATGCACACTGGTCCAGCCTCTATGGAAAATAGTATGGAGGCACCTCAAAATATTATTCTTAACATTTAATATGGTCCAGTAATTCCACATTTTGGCATTTATCCAAAGAATGCAAAAACACTAATTTGAAGGATATATGTACTCCAATACTCACTACAACACTATTTACAATAACCAAGTTAAGAAAACAATCTAAATTCCCAATGACAGACAGCTGTGTTAAGAAGATGTGGTACATAATACATGATGGAATACTATTCCACTATAAAAAACAGAATACATGAACTTCAGCCATCTTTGACAAGGTGGAAGGAACTGGAGGGGATATACTAAGTGAAATGATCCAGACAGAGAAAGACAAATAAATTTCTATTTCATTCATACGGAGGGAAAAAATTAGACTCCAAAATTGAGGGCACTAGAATGGGAATAGGAACTAAATGGAGAAAGACCCAAAGGTACACGGGAAAGGTATACAGACACTCTGGAATGAATGGGATGTGGTGCTGCACACATCTGTGAGGGTATGAACCTATTTCTCTGAATCATACACAGTAATATAAATAAACCAATGCTACCTCAACTAAGTTTAAGTAAGATTTTTAACAGATATAATATTGAAAAAAGACTTTGGCAATTACTCTGGTATTGTCTCAAGATCCTAACTCTATCTTTCATGATACTGAGGGTGGTATCCTGCAGGCTGCATTTTTATTTCTAGCTAGCATCTTGTGTAGTTCTTCCTTTACTACCCACACAGCACTAGTAGACTAGAAAACAGGCCAAGGAATTGTTAGCTTGCTGTATGTAAATCCATTACTCAGTATCACAAGTTGCAGACTGATTCCAGAGTCCAGCTTCCAAGCACCATTCTCATGATACTCTTTCCGGAGGTACCAGTAGTAGTCAGGAAGCATGCTCCTTTGATAATCTAGCTTCACAGGACCTGACTCTAAGTTATTAGATTCTGACTTTATTTCCTGTATTCTGAAGTCTCAGAGTAGGTGCTTCTTGTAGTATCATTCCATCATCACCTCTGGCTTCCCTCTCTTCTCCTAAGAAGGTCAATGCAATATCTACTGCACAACAGATCCACTTCCTCTTTGTTCTTTAAGCCTTCAACTGTTGCATAATTTCTTCAGTTTAATTCACTGACTATACCATGACTGACACTAGCCTCATATACAATATGTACTACTATAAGAGGAAGCTAAAATTTCAAATACAGTTTGACTAATGATCCGAGAAAGTTTTCTGTTATGAGATGTTTGACTGTACAAGATAGAAACAGCAAACTTTTCCAAGAAGGGTAAGGAAGTTAGTAGTATGTTAAAGCCTTTACAATCCACCTAGTCTGTTCGATTTAGGCAACTCTGTTGTATTTTCAAAGCATCCATAGACAAAAGATCAGACTAGTTATAAGAGCCACAGTTTGCCAACTGCAAGCCAGATAAAGTCCATACTGTAGTTCACAGTGTCTAGAAGTCATCATAGATACATTCATTTGTTACTTGATAAGTACTTTATGTGCTAAACACTAGCTATAATGTTTAACAAATTAGCAAAGGTTCCCACCTCATGGAAAATTTAGTCTAGGAATAAAGATCAGAAAAGTAGAAATAATGCACACATTGTGTCAAATGGTGAGAAAAATCTCAAGTAGGTTATTGTGCATCAAATAATTTGCATAATTCATTAACAGAGAGGCAAGAAGACATTCTCTGAGGTGATTTTTTAAGCAAAGAACACAGATGTAAGATGAGAAAAAGATTAAAGCATTGTAGGTAAAGACACTCCTGTGTGCTTCTGTTTTAAGAAAAGCACCAGGTTGATGTGAAAGAGACCTTGGATGATCACTGTGTATACACACCAAGAGTACTAGTTCAGATAGGAACAAGAGAAAAAGTCTCTAGGTAAGTTTCCACAGTGAGGAAACTAAACAGGTAATTTACATTTTATTTAAATGAAAAGTTTTAGAGTACAGAGTTTTAAATATTTTAACCTTTCAGGGAAATTGTAATTTCCCTGAAATTACTACTCATACAAACTTGGGAAATTTCTACTCATACAAACTTGGGAACTGATAATAGGAATGAAAAATTGTACAAAGCAAAAAAATGTTAAAACGTACTACCTGACTCAGCAGCGATCAATTTACAAAGTCCTAGTAACACACTATAAAAAAGCTGATTCAAAATACATTTTGGAAAGGTATGGCAAGAGTAAAAAACATAATCCTCTTTCTTCCACAGAGAACACTAACAGACAAGTAGATCTTCCACAGGAGGAAGTCAACACTGAAAATATCTATCAATAATTAAAACAAAAACTAGCCGGGCACGGTGGCTAGTGCCTTTAAGCTTCAGCCTATGAAGCGGCCGGGGCTAGGGATCGCAGTTTGAGTCCCGCCTGGGGCCCATAGCGACACCTAGTTCCAAAAAAATAGCTGGGCATGGTGGCACGCACCTGTAATCCCAGCTACCTGGGAAGCTGAGGCTGGGGACTGCTTGAGTCTGTGATACCCCAGGCAACGAGAGCCTGCGGTTCCACAGGCAAAAAACAGCGAGACCTAGTCTCAAAAAAAAAAAAAACCAAACACTTAATTAGCCATGGGGAGGTAAGGGTTGAAGAAGGTAAAGCAGGCTACAGCAAGAGACTATTATTTTGCTATAAGCCCCACAAAAACTGACTTTTATTAAATATGCATGTATTGCTTAAAAAAGTTAAAATACAAAAGGAGTAAAGTCCATTATCCAGAAGTTATTACTCATGAACAACATTCATACTACACCAATTTGGGCTGGGCACCGTGACTCGTGCCTGTAAGCTTCAGCCTATGAAGCGGCCAGGGCTAGGGATCGTGGTTCGAGTCCCGCCTGGGGCCCATAGTGAGACCTAGTTCCAAAAAAAATAGCTGATTGTGGCACGCGCCTGTAATCCCAGCTACCTGGGAAGCTGAGACTGGGGATTGCTTGAGTCTGTGGTACCCTGGGCAATGAAGAGCATGGGCAAAAATAGTGAGACCTATGAGTCTATGAGTCTCAAACAAACAAACAAACAAACAAACAAACAAACAAAACCTACAGTAATATACTACACCAATTTGGAGACCAAAATTGAAGAAGTTTAAAATATCAATCTCAATTACTAGTACCCTGGGGTAGTTTTATTTAAAAAAAAAAAAAAAATTTCACCGTTACTAGCCAAAAATTTTAACTGGACTAAGGGGACTTTTAAAAATAATTAAGACTATGTTTAGCAGTGACAGAGGAAGAACCCAACTTCAGAAAAGTAAAATAAAAAGTATTCATCATTAAGCCAAATGAGTAATTAGGTTAGTAAACTGACTTTATGTACCAAAATGCCTAATATTCATATTCAAAACTATGGGTGAAAAGCTGCAAAATGATACAGAAAACATGGTATCAACTGTTAATTTTTTTTTTCATTTGTTAACACACAAAACTATGTGCTGTTAAGGAATAATAAACATTATAGTACAAAGATATATACCGTAATGATACAAATCATAGCAAGAGGACTTATACAGAGGGTAAAAGGATAAACAGGAGATTGAGAAGTATTTTTAGCTTATCAATTTTTATTATATTTACTTTTTGGTGTTTTTTTTCCTATAGGTCTGATCATTTGATAACTTTTTCCAGTTAAACATGTCATTTTATCTCCACTCCTTCCCCAAACTCTACTAAAAACAACACACACACACACACACACACACACACACACACACACAGGCAAAAACAACTTAATTGTAGGCAAAAATGATACCTGACAGTAAAGCACAGCAAGCTTAAAAAAAAAAAAAATTCAGGTCAGAAGCAGGCTAATTTCATTCCAAGAAATCACGGAAAGACTAAGAAATTGGCAATAATGAGTAACTCTGAAAGCAGGAACACAGATGGGGCTAAAAAATGTTTTGGTTTTTTTTGAGACTAGGTCTCGCTATTTTTGCCTGTGGAACCGCAGGCTCACGTTGCCCAGGGTTCCACAGACTCAAGCGATCCCCAGTCTCAGCTTTCCAGGTAGCTGGGATTATAGGCATGCACCACCATATCCAGCTATTGTTTTGGGACTAGGTCTCGATGTGTTGCCCCAAGCGGAACTTGAACCACGATCCCTAGGCCCCAGCCACTTCATAGGCTGAAGCTTACAGGCACAAGCCACCGTGCACAGCTTGGAGCTAAAAAATATTAGTCTTATGAAAAAGCAGGCAACAATCCTTATGTTTCATATCCCCACAAAATACAGCCTACCACACTCTTCCCCTTTGTCCCCACCCCTCCATCATCCCCCACATACAACCTCCAAAGTACTGTTTCTCTAAAGATCCTGAACCAAAGAAATGTGGTTGTCAGAAAAATGAACAGCTCAAAATTAGGAGAATTATATTGAAAACATGTAAATGACTTTGTAACACCCATATGCTACAAAGTCATATATGCAACCTTAAGAAGACTAATGTGATACAGAATCTTACACTAAAGAATAAGGTTAACAATGAAACAAAATTAGAAGCAGACTACTCAAAATCTATGAAACTACCTCCAACACACTGCCAAAGTCATTAGCAGTTTGATTCAAATTAAAAATACTAGCATAGCTATTATCTTTTTTCGTATTTGCATCTAACCAGTATCAACCAACCTTCTTTGATGTTAAACCATGAGATTCATGTTTACTTTTGATAGAAGGTACCTAAAGGTATTCAAATTCTAATAAGGATCCATTCCAAAAAAATTAAAACAGCCATTCTCACGAACACACCACTTTAATGACCTTAAACATATTTCATCTTCTCACAAAGCTTTACAAAGTAGAAAATAGTGTTCCTTTGAAGGCACTAAACCACTATATACACAAAAAGTCATGTCTGAAGATAGCTTTGTTACTTTTTTCATATACATGCAACCATAAGAAAGTTCATCTAGATTACTGTAAAACATTAATGTGATGAAGTAAAATCCCATGTGAACCAGTAAGATGTTCCATTATACTAATATTCTAATACTTAAAAACAAATTGTCCTAGATCTGACTATACACTAAATGTGTGAGACTTTCGGTACATTTCCCCTCAGGAATACAAGTAGTCCAAGTTATGGGCTGGACAACTCCTTTCTGCAAGTACCAATACAAGAAGGTTAAAAAAAGAGGAAAAATTATCTTAGCTAGGAAAAGAAAAAAAGACATAAGGCAAAAGTATAGGCCAAACAATTGAGTAACAAGGTAATATAACACTTGGGAGTCCCTGGAAACCAAAGACACCACTGCCCATCAGGGAGATAGATGATCCTGATAACAAAACCTAGCAAACACAAAAGAAAAAGATGTAATGGAGAATGAGATAAGGCAACCACTGAAAACAAGCTCCTGTTTTTATACGATTTCAGCAAGAAGAAAATACAATCCTGGTTTTCCTCTCCTATCTGAAAAGAGGGAACAGAGTGGCTGCCACCCTATGCCTCTCTAAAACAAAATTCAACAAAGTATAAATGGCACACATTCTGAGGGTCAGAAAGCAAACATGGAGTCAAGCACCCATCCCCACCCACAGCATCGGAAACATCCCTCCCTACCATTTTAAGTGTTCACCAAAACAAACTTGCCAACTCATTCCATTAAATCCACCAACAAAGGGGCCGGGCACGGTGGCTCGTGCCAGTAAGCTTCAGCCTATGAAGCGGCCGGGGCTAGGGATCATGGTTCGAGTCCACCTGTGGCCTGTAGCAAGACCTAGTTCCAAAAAATTAGCTGGGTGTGGTGGCGTGTGCCTGTAATCCCAGCTACCTGGGAAGCTGAGGCTGGGGATTGCTTGAATCCGTGGTACCCCGGGCAACAAGAGCCTGAGGCTCCATGGGCAAAAATAGACCTAGTCTCAAAAAAAAAAAAAAAAAAAAAAAAAAAAAAAAAAAAAAAAAAAAAAAAAAAAAAAAAAAAAAAAAAAAAAAAAAATCCACCAACAAAGTGGGAAGGGAATAAAAAAATAATAGCCAAAATAGTATTGAATACTTGTCAAAATAGTTTTGAAAGATCTATACACAGCAAGCAAAGAGGAGAAATTACAAATGAAGAAATGACCTCTGATCACAGGTGACAATCATCTCTGCAGAAAACTAGATTCCACACCCAAAATATAAATAAAAAATAAATGAATTCAGCAAAATAGCAGAACAGTCAACACACAAAAATTCATTACATTTGTAACCTGAAAAAGAAATTATGAAAATGATTTGATTTAGGATAGCATCAAAAATAAAAGACTAAATTTCACTAAAGAGACACGCAACACTGAAAACTGTAAAACACTGCTGAAAGAAATTAGAAAGAGATCTCATATTTATAGACTGGAAGACAATAAGGCAGGGCATGGTGGCGCATGCCTGTAGGTGGCAGCCTAGGAAGCCACGGCTAGGGCCAGGGGTTGTGGTTCAAGTCCTGCTGGGGGCACATAGTAAGACCTAGTTCCAAAAAAACAGCTGGGCGTAGTGGCGCACGCCTGTAATCCCATCTACCAAGCTGAGGTTGGGGACTGCCTGAGCCTGTGGTACCCTGGGCAACATGAGCCTGCGGTTCCACGGGTAAAAACAGTGAGACCTAGTCTCAAAAAAAAAAAAAAAAAATTAACAATACCCAAAACTGATCTAGAGTTAAAACAATCAAAAGTCCATATTTTTTTTTTTGCAGAGGTAGAAAACTACCCTTAGCTGGGCACAGTGGCACGTTCCTGTAAGCAACAGATTAGGGAGTCATGGAGGAATCTGGGAATTGCGGTTCGAGTCCCGCCCGGAGCAACACAGCAAGACCTAGTCCCAAAAATAGCTGGACATGGTGGCACCCACCTGTAATCCCAGCTACCTGGGAAGCTGAGGCTGGGGATTGCTTGAGTCTGTGGTACCCCGGGCAACATGAGCCTGTGGTTCCACAGGCAAAAATAGTGAGACATAGTCTCAAAGAAAAAACAAAAAAACTCTGCCCTTAAAAAAAGGTTGAAAACAAAAAACAATAAAGAACTCCAAGCTTCTTGATTTCAAAACTAAGTACCCAATTCAAAATCTGAATGAAATGTCACTTTACATGTAATTTGATGGTTACTACACAGATTAAGAGAAAAAAAAAAAAAAAAGAAGAGGATTTGGAGAAACTGGAATCCTTGTGCCAGTTGGTTAGAATGGGCTAAAAGTTATGTAAAACAATACAAAGGTTCCTCAAAAAATTAATAATTACCACTTGATCCAACAACCCGAAGAGTAGAAAGATATATTTAAAAGAATTCAAAATGAGAAGGCCAGGCATGGTGGCGCATGTCTGGGAAGCTGCGGCCGGGGCCAGGGATCACGGTTCGAGCCCGCGGCGGGGCTTGGAGCGAGACCTGGTACCCAAAAATAGCTGGGCGTGGTGGTGCGCATCTGTCATCCCAGCTAATGGGAGGCTGAGGCTGGGGGTAGCTTGAGCCCAGGGTACCACGGGCAACAGGAGCCTGCGGTTTGCCGGGCAATATAGCGAGACCTAGTCTCAAAAAAAAAAAAAAGAAAGAAATAATAATAAAAGAATTCAAAGTGAGAATTCAAAGATTTGTACACAACAGTTTTATTCACAATAAATTAAGTAAATAAAATAACTAAAACAGTTAAAAAGTGGTGTAGCTCACAATAGTGTACTTTTCAGTCTTAAAGAAAGAAATTCTATACCGTGCTGTAACACAGATTAACTTTGAGGAAAGTATGCTAAGTAAATAAGCAACTAGTACAACAAAAGCACAAGTACTATATTCCTCCACTGTATGATTAAACAAGGAATAGTGAGTCATCAAATTTATAGTAAAAGGAAGAACAGTCATTGTCAGGCTCTGAATGAAAAGGAAAATGGGAAGTTATTTAATTAGTACAGAACTTGAGTTTTCAAAAAGGAAAGGTTCTAGAGATTTGCACAACAATGAAAATTCTTAATGCTCCTGAACTGCACACTTTTAAGTGTTTAAGATGGCATTTTGTTATTTCCATACAGTTACAACTTTAATTAAAAAAGACAGGGAAGCAAAAACTGCAATTTAAAAGTCACTGATCTTAAGAAATAATGAGACATATTCTACAGTGGGAAGGAAGATAGGGAGACAGGCAAGAAGGCTAGTAACTTCCCACCCCAGAAGAGGAACACTGTCCCAACCCTAAAGAGTCAACCACCTGGATAAAGAAAAGAACAAGTAAGGTGTAAGAATTGTGACATATAGACCAAGCTCTGGAAGGCAAGAGGCTTGGGATTGCTTGCGTTCAAGGGTTCGAGACTACCCCAGGAAACATAGTTAGCCCTAGTCTCAAAAAAACAGAACAGCTGTGTGCAGTAGCACGCGCCTATAATCCCAGTTACCTGGAGGCTGAGACTGGAGATCACTTGAGTCCACAGGATTGGGACAACCCCAGGCAACCTAGAGAGACCTAGTCTCAAAAAAATAAAAAAAATTGTGACACAGATACAAACAACACCAAAAATAGTCCAATGGGAGACAAAAATAGAACTGGAAACATCAACAATGGGCAACACCTGGGGTGCCAGCAATGCTGCCTACCTAAATCAGTAAAATTCTGTGATTAAAAGGAATGTACCCACCTGACACAGAGCACAGCATAAAGGGACCGGGGTGAAGCTTGTTTTCACTAAAGTTAGAAAAATGCTTCTAGAACTTCAAGATCAAAAATGGATTATAATATCAAGCACAATCCATAGGGGTAAAACATATAATCCAGGATTCTTAAGTAGCAATGATGCAAACCTTCCACCAAGCACAGGGATAGTACATAATATAACAACTCCTCTGAAGGAAAAAATTCATAACTATCAAGCAGGTTAACCGTGACAAACACAATCTCATATACATATCAGGTCAAGAGAATGCCTGGCCCCTGGCTGTTAAAAACCAACAACATCAACAAGCTAACTTCAGCAAAGTGTCCACAACAGGAACTACAAGAAGTTGGGTCCTACCCAGAACCCTGGGTGAGTAACAAAATCAGTCACTGAGGTCAATTCAGGTGGGTGAAAATGGCTAAAGTAAGTACAAAAAAGTTTCAGGAGACTGGTATTATGCACATCACTCCTGGCCTGAGTGGTTCCCTGGGAATAAGAGCTTCATTTTTAAAGACTAAAGTTTGTTTTTTAAGCCCATTACTGCACATTAAGCAAGCTTTATTTGATATGTCCTATGGTTTAGTCCACTGAATGGAATCCTGCATTTAAAAGAAATGAAAGCATTGCACTATCATTTCTTTCTGTTATAGTAGTTTGAACACTTAGTCAATTTGCAAAGCAATCTAAATGCAGAACACTTCGGAGAACTAAAAATATTTAGAATCTTTTTGTCTTAATCACACAAATTCAAGCGAACTTTCCTTATTCCATGTATTAACTCTTTCCAATTCCTTTTTCTTTTTCAATCTGGAAAGCAGGACATGGGAACAAGTTTTGGAACGGGTTAAGGAAAAGTCTTCTAATAGAAGTAACAACTAAGCTGAAAAATAGAATTTGGAAAAAGGGATCAAAAGGGCAATAGGAGGCTGGGCACGGTGGCTCGTGCTTGTAAGCTTCAGCCTAGGAAGCGGCCGGGGCCAGGGATCGCGGTTCGAGTCCCGCCTGGGGCCCATAGCGAGACCTAGTCCCAAAAAAATAGCTGGGCGTGGTGGCGCACGCCTGTCATCCCAGCTACCTGGGAAGCTGAGGCTGGGGATTGCTTGAGTCTGTGGTACCCCGGGCAACGAGAGCCTGCGGTTCCACAGGCAAAAATAGCAAGA